>CALYLW010001120.1:123778-138340 GCA_944989445.1 Ampullaceana balthica
GGGAGACTTTGTATGGGGGAGGATTTATTTTGCAACATCGGCCTTATACTCAGTGTCACACTTCCTATCTAATTCATTTGTCTACAACTACAACACTATAAGTTATTTATGTGCACCAGCATGTCGTTATATGTCGTTATGTGTTGTAGTTATGATATGAATATTTTACATTGAATGTATTTACATATATATGTGTGTTTATAAATATTTATGTGAAGCACTGTGAGCCCAAAGGAAGTACTGCGTTATATGAATTATCAAATCATTATTGTTATTATTAGTATTATCATTATTTAATGCGTGCTATTATTTGATCTGTTTCCGGCAGCAAGAACTTCAGGTGCATCAGGGAACTCTTGAAATGTTTAGATTACTCGATGCAGGGCCTAAATTCTATCATTTTAACAGCCAAGAGAAAGAACACTTTATACTTCCTTTTTTTCCTCTCTTTTTTATACGTATAACCGTTAAAATTTTTTTGATATTTCACCTAATTCTGTCCGACACCATCATTTAGATCTAATTGATGAGGTCTGACGTCCACAGATAAGTCGTGATCATGCGCCGTCCCTCCCCCACATGGTAGCCATGGTGACGTCACCCACCGCACTTGACGAGGCAGCAGTGCTGCAAGCCCTCAACAGCCAGAAGGCCAACCTACTCGCCCCCGCCATCGCCTTCACAGTGGTTCTCATGATTTTGGGGACCATCGGGAATCCCATCGCAATTTACATCTACGGGTTCAAATGGCAAAACACGACCACAAGGTAAATAAATATATGTTTGTCTTGGGGGATTTCGTTGACAACAGCTCAGTGTTTTGTTGACAACAGCTCAGTGTTTTGTTGACAACAGCTCAGTGTTTCTTATCGTCTGGCATTCGTGTGTAGTTAGGGTTGACTGATCAAAGCAGGGAAATAAACATACCATCAACATCAAAACTCTAATAAAAATGCAAGACTAGACATAAACCACGGATAAGCAATAATCTTCTGTATTTGAGTGTCTGACATACAAAAGTTAAGAAAATAGTAAATACAATGTTATCATATGTTGTTTTATTTTTTTTTATTTTTTTTTAATTCTCAAAATACTCAAGAGTTTCCAAAACTAAATATTTTTTTTATATGACACAAATAGACACCTGCTAAGAACGTCGTTTCACTTTCGCAATGACAACTGTCATGTTTTTTGTTTCTCTTTTTTGTCTTTAAACTTCCGTTAAGAAAATTGGTATGTTGATGAGTCGCTGTCTAAAGGGAAGTAAGTGTTAAAATTAAAGGGGAAAAATGGCCGGGGAGGGGGAGAGAAAATGTTGTTGAGGGAGGTAGAGTTGATAGAGTTGATAAAGTTCATAGGCTTTCAAATAGATTCACAGAGGATTGCAGTGAGAGCTTCTAGTCTGTAACAGCGGTTCTCAACTTCTAGTCATGTGTCCCTGGGGCATTGAAAGCGTTGAAATTCCAGCCACACGGGTTTAATTGTTTGTATACTTTCGTCTGGTCAAATATAAAATAAGCGGAGAGCTCTTACAAGTTGTATCATGGAGGAGTCAAATATTTCAGACAGGAACTCTTCCAGAGAAAAAGAGAAGTTCAATAAATAATGGAACACGGAGTCGGAATTAGAGTTTTTTTTTCTCCTTGACAGTTGGACTTGGACGCGTTACATCAGACGACTTTTGGCTTGAACCTCATGCAATCCAGTATCGCCTTCCCTCACTACGTCATTTGATGTGTCAAAATATCTGTAACAGGTTGAGTACAATGGCCGAAATAAATTTGCACGTCGAAATTCACAGAACATCAAATCAATCTTTTTTTCTGAATATTGTATAGCTTTTAACAAACAAACAAATTAATTTCACCGCTTGAACCAGGACTATATTAAAGCACGATCTCCAATTATCATCGGAAGTAGTTGTCTTGTCCTATCTAAGGGGATACGGTGGTCGAGTGGCAGCACGCTCGACTGACGTACCGATGGTCACGGGTTCGAAACCATAGGGCGTCCCCCGAGTCCACCCAGCTTCGAGTGGGTACCTAACACTAGTTAGGGAAATACAAGGCGGCTGGGTAATGCATGGAACCCTTATAGCCGTGGCTGTGAACGCTGCATCACTTGCCGAAATCAACTGCTGCCTTGCAGATGGTCTTGGCTGACCAAAGGCTATGGAAGCACATCCAGAAAAAACAGCAGGCTGTTGGACCACGGACCAATTGGCGCAAAACTCGTCGGCATGCAAAACTGAAATTGAGAACGAAGAAGAAGAAGAAGACTATTGCGTCCACAGCCCATGCCTGTCAATTGGCAAATGACGCATCTTTCACAAGGTCACAGACCACACTGTTCCCACCCGCCTTTGTTTTCCTAACTAGTGTCGGGTACCCATTAGAAGCTGGGTAGACTCAAGGACACCTTTGGCCCCGGGAACAAATGCCTGCCTTTACGGAGATTCGAACCCATGACCATCGGTATTCCAGCCGAGTGCACATGTCACTCGACCACGAAGTTATTTTATCAAGTTCATAAAGACATTACTAAGCAATTTTATCTCGCCCTGTTATTGGTGGGGTTTTTTTTTCAGTTTTCTTTTCTTTTGATATTATTTTTTCATTCTATTTATTTGCATTGTTTTTTATTTTAGTTTTTGTTTTAAAGTTTTCACATACTTGTAACAAAACAGAGATGTTATGTTAAAAACCAAGACATTCGTCTTTCTGTTGAAACCATTCAACCGTTTGCTAACGTAATTGACGTTGAGGGTAATGGAAGTCCTACGTAGGCCGCGATCTAACGACGCAAGCAGGTGTAGTGTGGGAAGGCAGTAGGCATACATTTGGCGAACGCGCTCTAACGCCCTCGCGCTTAATTACCGCCGAGAGTAACTCGTCTCGACTCTCGACTTCGCCTCGATGGAGCTGAGAACTATTTTGTCCCAACGAGAACAGGAAGTTCAAGGAATGCCATTCATTTTAAGTTGTTGTTGTTTTTTTTAATATATGATCTGTTCTTTTAATTGTAATTTAAAGCTACAAATTTGTGTTCTTTGACTTGTCGTGCTGCTTGCGGTTTGACTTGCTGTGTTACTTGCTGCGTGACTTGGTGTGTGCCTTGCTGTAGTTGGTTTGTAATACAATAACACAGACTTTGTTGACGTATTGAGGCGCAATACCAAAACGTAATTAATGAATATAAACAGCACAATTAACTGGTAGGTTTAATTACTACACAGTCATCTAACATCACGGCGTACCAATTAAATCCAACCTAGTTGTTTGTGCCTAGACACGACTGCAGAGAGATTAGCTTGGGATGTGGGGGTGGGGGAGGGGTGTAGCTAATCAGCGAAGAACCAATCGGAAGGGAGCTTGAAAGTACGGTCAAGGTTAGTGTGGCGAGTTAAGAAAATATGAGACATAAAACGAAACAGGAAATCCAATTACCTGAGCTAATTTTAGTCGAGGTTAAAGAACATGGGAAAGAAATCTTGCCAAGTAAATCAAATCGGTTTGCTTTCAGAATGATTTAATTAACTTCTTGTTTGATTGGACGAACAAATTAGACACGAATTTGATTGGACGAACAAATTAGACACCTGTTTGATTGGTTGGACAATTTTAGTTTGTATTTGGGTTGATTAGAACTCGGAAAAGGTTGATTAGAACTCGGAGAGCTAAATAACTCAAATTTAAAAATGATAATATGCGCCGATGATGTATAACTATATAATTTTTAGAGCTGTTAACGATTAATTTAAATTTAATTCGTTAACTTTTGAAAAATTAACGATTAATTAATCGTTAATTTCGATTAAAGCCAAAAATTAAATTTTATGATGTCATAAGTAACACTTATTAAACGTTCTTGTTGAAAATCTAAATAACATTGGACTGTCCCCTTTATATGTGATCTTTTAATATGCTTTTCATTTGGTTTGATAAAGGCGAAGTGTTAGAACCATGGTAGGCAAACGATTTCTCACAATGGATACAATAAACGTTATCAGCATTTTGAAAATTCCCGTCAATCTATAGTTTAAAACCAAAATTTTCGTATAATCGTCAGGAAATTTGATATTATTTACAGGCCGCAATTTTTTATTATTTTTCTTTTACTTTTGACTTTCATTAATTTGTAAGTGATGGGTTGATTAATCTTTAAAAATATTTAAATCGTTAAAAAATTTTAAAGAATAGTGGAGGGATTAATCGTTAATTTCCGCAGCCCTTACATTCATGTCTTGATTAAATAAGTTGTTGTTTTTTTTAAATCACAAAAGCCAGTTTTTATTTTAAGGCATGTTTCAGATTTATTTATTCGCTGTAAATTCAACTTATTGATGCAATTGATGTGTAGTAGTGTACCACTACCAGAGAACATGAGATTATTTAAAAACTATCTGCGAGATGCGGGAACACGTTGTTAAATGTTGTTAGACTTACAGCATCGTGACTTGGTCTATTTTGTTTTCATATCGCATTACTCCCCTTGGCACTGGAAACTATTGGCAAGCTTCGTCAAGGAAATTTTTTAACATATTTTTTAAAGAAAGTTTTATCAGTTCTAGATTACATTTTACCTTTATTTTATGTGTGTTGGGGACGCATATGTTTCTTTCTTTCTTTTTAGGGGAATGATGGAAGAGTGTCGGACCAGTGTCGGTATATGAGGCGATTGTGAGAGTGGGAAGGGTGAAGGCGTTTGAGGTTGGACATGCAATTTCTGACATAATCAGTCACGTGTGCTGTTCCTCATTCTTTGTCGGTTGATAACTTAGAAAGCAGATCTCTCATCTTAACATAAAAAAAATAATGCTTCATAACGAAATAGCTCAGACAGGGTGTTTGCTATGAAGGGAGGTAAGCGATATCATCTCTGTCGTTCTTTCAATAAACCCGAACGTTTGGATGATGCCCGTGCTCAGGGTGGTGAGAGATGAAAGCGCCCCCCCCCCTGGGGACAGGGCCTCAGTCTGATACAAATCAAACGCAAAATTATATACCTTTAATAGACTACCTTAATAAAAAGAATCATCGAATATTGTCTTCACCCATGCCCACAGTTATGGAAATTATACATTCCCGATGTTTGCATGACATAAGGGCCGTCTTAACAGGATTTAATAATAATAATAATTTGATTAAATAAATAGCACGGTACCCTAGCAAATGGCTGGGCTCACAGATCTTTACAAAAAAAAATACTGATGCACATATAATAGTCAATGTGAAACATTCATATAACTAACTACAACATATAACGACATTACAGTGTACATTAGCTATGTTTATCTTTTAAAGACATGTTTGTTTGTAATTACATTACTTTTAAAAGAACAGTTAGAAGAGATGAGTTTTTTAGTGCAATCTTGAAGGCCTTAGTTGTTGGAATACTGCTAATATCAGCTTCGTCTGATCATTAACATGAAAACAAAATGAAAATTGACATGAAAGGGACGTGTTATTGGCCCCTGCATCACCAGACTCATCTAAATTAGAGGCGGGGTGGGAATGATAACAACGTGAGAGTCCTTGGCTTAGAGCAATAATAACGATAACAATGGCAGTCCGTTATCGCGCCCACGACTTGTATCCTGCAGTCTGCTGACACACAGAGCCGTGTTTGTACAAGCTCCCAGATTTATTTGTAAGCGCTAATCATTCCCATCCCGCCCCCAGCCGCCACCCCCTCCCCCCCCCCAAAAAAAAACTCCCCGACTGTCAGGGGAGCTAAGCGATTAATTTGTTAACTGGCAGAACTAATTTCCCTTGATTGTCCAACAATGATTAGATCGGGCGACTGTGTTTCATTAAACCATCTGACACACTTACATAAGCACACATACACAAACATATTCACACACATGTATAAAAACATACGCACACACACACACACGAACACATCCCCCATCACACACACACACACGGGTTTCAAACTGTCACTTGAGGGCGCGTTTGTCAAGGCCATACCGATTACTTTCAAGAGATAATCGTTCGTCCGATTGTTCATGCAATTAAAGGTTGATTGGGAGATCATTATCGCTAAGAATCGACTATCCCAATATATCGTTAGATTATTTTATATGAAATCGCTTTCCCCGAATTAAACCAACGACGCGCAGTTTGTTGATGGACTGAAAGAGTGCTAGATTTACCTATTTGCTAAACAAGCCAGAGCTTAGGGCCCCCGCCTTCTTGGGGGCCCCCAGATTGTTTTCTTATTTGGCACTGACATAGAGTATCCGGACTTCAAAAGGGCTCCCATGTCTCAAATAGCTTAGGGACCCATCAAGTTTAAAACCCGGCCCCAGACTGAACCCAAGCCATGAAGTTGGTTGATGGTCCCAAGGTTAAATATTGAATTAGCGTAATTAATTACAGCGACAGGGCGTGGGACGTTATTACAGGCGTTGGATGAATGGGGCGGGGGTGAAAGGAGTGGTCCGCCCTGGGGGGCGAACTTTTTGAGGTGCAGCTATATATTTTCCAAGCGACCACTACATTTGGAAATTGCATCTATCAGTGTAGTCTCTGGATGTTATAGACAACAACATTCTTTTATGTAACTATATTTCAAATACATAATAAATAGTCTTTACAAAACCAACAGCATCATTATTCATTGAAGAAGGGGCCAGTATGGGGACCCACTCTAAGAGAACATATCTCCTGATTAGCAACCACCTCCCCCCCCCCACCCTCTGTAATTTAAAACCTTCTGAAACGATGTCAATACCCCATGGCCCCTCCTATCAACTGTTGTATGTACGGCGAAGGAGGGGCGGCAAACACAAATAACGCCCCGGGCGCAATAAACTACAGCTACCTTCCCTGGGTGTCAACGCTCAGGACAAGTCAAATATTGATCCGCACCCCTACCGTTTTCAAAAGCAACGCAAATGGGAAAAGCTTGAAAATGTCGGCATTGCACAAAAGAGCCTCTTTTTCAATTTTCATACAAGCACACAGATGGCTTGTAATTAAATCTGCCAGTAAAAATAATTGCATTTCAATTCCAACCAAAGCAATTTTAAATTGTATTTTCAAATCTAAGCAAAGAGTTGGAATAATATAAGAATGTTAACTTTAAAATTACAGTAGTTTGGCCCAGAACAGTCCAGGGTTCGATTTTCAGTTGCGCCTGTTGGATTTTTTTTCTCTTTCTTCTTTTCTTTCTTTCGCATTTGTCTTTTTATAATTTGTTTCAATCTATATATCTCTATATATATATAAGACGCATTTGTTGTCTGTCCGTCGTCTGTCTGTTCCCTTATAACTCAAGATCCAGACAACCAAATAACGTGAAATTTGGTACACGTACACAAAATTATACCGGAAAGGTTATTAAACAGGTTTCGTTCCATATATATAAGATACTGGGGGCTGGGGGCCCAAAATGTAGTTTTTCCCTATATGAGCTATATAAAATAAAAATTATTGAAAATTAAGACGTAAAATAATAAACATTTTGGTGTCGAGATTAACAAGATGGCGTTTATTGCCATAAAATAATGTGATGTGACGTCATAGTTTGAGTTCATATTAATTTGTAAATAGGAAAGAAAGTGAAAAGAGCAGTGATTATTTTAATTTATATTTTTAATTGTTAATATACCGCTGTGGGTGTGCGTTTAAGTATTTGTGTGCACATGTGTGAATCAGTGAGTGTGTGTGTTTTTTGTTGTGAACTAAATGTTATGAAACGGTTTATTTTTATGTCTGTTAATGTTGCGCCTCTAACAAGATTACGTATATATTTTTATAAAATTTGTTTGCAAATTACATCTTTTTTACTTTACACTTTTTCTTTTATGTATATTCTATATGTATTTTATCCAGTCGTCCGATCAAGCTTTTTCATTTTATTGGCGAGGGTAGGTGTCAATAATATCGTCCATCCCTGGGTGGCATAAACACTGTAGCTTAGCAGCTGTGTTTATACTTTTTGCATAACTTAAACTAAACCAGCAGGGTAAATTTTAAGCTAAAATCTTGCGTTTCGAAATTTTTCTTTAAAACAAATAAACCCAATGCACACCTGACATAAACCTTAATATTCACATAAATATCCCTTTATATATTGTGGCTTGGCAATCACGTTTCCAGGACGATCAGGTCCGCCACAGAGTTGCCAGATCAGCTGAAATACCTCTTTTCAGCATGTGGCACGTCTTCTTGGCTTAAGAAAACAGAGAAATGTTTCCATCACTTTGAAATGGAAAGCCCACATGCATGATGGTTTCATGTACAACCCATCATATGACTATGAAAGCAACAATCTTCTTGACATTGGCAGAATGGCACATGTTTGTCTAAAGTGTAGTGCACTTAAGTGGAAAGGAGAAACTCCAGGCATGTGCTGCTCCAGTGATACAGTCAAACTGCCACCAATTCTAAAGCCACCAAAACCTTTGTGCAGTCTGTTGAATGGTGAAACTGCACAATCAAAGGACTTTGTGAAACATATTAGACTATTCAATAATATGTTTGCCATGACTTCCTTCAAGTCTTATGTTGTCGTGAATAATGGGTGGACACCAACATTCAAGGTCCAAGGCCAAGTGTACCACCATGCTGGACCTCTTCATCCAGTCAATGCTATAGACAGCAAATATCTCCAGATTTACTTCTTGGGAGAAGATGAGCAAGTGCAAAGACGACTGGATTTGCTTGACAGTCCTGTTGACAGAAACATTGTTCTCAAACTGCAAAGAATGCTGCATCAGCATAACAGCTATGTGAGGTCATTTAAAATGTCTGCTGAGAGTATGGATAACACTCAAGTGGACTACAAAATCAAAATTTCTGGCAAAGCACCATTAAAGGAACATAAAGGCAGATTCAATGCACCATCTGTTAGTGAAGTGGCCATCATGATTGCTGGAGAGCTAGGTGATCGTAGAGACATTGTGCTGCATTCAAGAAGTTGCTCACAAATATCACTTCAAAGGATTCAAGACACTCACAGGTCATATGATCCACTTCAGTATCCTCTGCTATTTGTTAGAGGAGAAGATGGCTATGATTTGAACATAAAAGATGTCAACAAGGCCACAAGCAATGACTACTATGCATATCGCATGATGCAAAGAGTCAACGAATTTAATACACTCTCCAGATGCCCGCGCCTTTTCCAGCAATACATAGTGGATATGTATGCTAAGGTTGAGAATGAGAGATTGCGTTTCATCAGACTCAACCAAACAAAACTTAGAGCTGAGGACTATGGTGTACTATTAGAGGCAGTAAGGAATGACAACAAATTGACTTTTGAAAATATTGGCAAATTAGTGGTGCTGCCTTCATCCTTCAGTGGAGGGCCCCGTTACATGCATGAATATGCGCAGGATGGAATGACCTATGTACGTCATAGAGGCACAAGCATCAAGTAGATTTGCAAGTATGTTACCAAGGGAAGTGATGCAGCCATGTTTGCTGTTGCAAATGAAATGCCGAACAGGCTTGATGGGGTTACCAATTATCAACAAGGACGATACATTAGTAGCAGTGAGGCAGTATGGCGACTGCTTAACTTTCCCATCCATCAAAGGTATCCAACAGTTGTTCACTTGGCAGTACATCTTGAAGGAGGCCAAAGGAGTATACTATAAACCAGGACAGCCAACAGCACATTTGACAGACACTCCACCAAAGACTACATTAACAGCGTTTTTTGATCTCTGCAAAACAGATCCTCTTGCAAAAACATTGCTGTATTCTGAAGTGCCTAGACATTTTCGCTGGGATGCCAGTCAAATGGTCTAGCAAATCCGAAAAAAGGTGTACCTCTTGCAGACTTCCCGGGATATGTGACAGACAATGCCTTGGGAAGAGTGTACACTGTGCATCCTCACAACAGAGAAGCATTTCACATGCGCCTCCTGCTGCACCATATTCGGGGACCTATTTCATTTGAAGATCTCAAAACTGTTATTGTGAGAGATGAGGATGGTGACATCCTTGAAATTAAGTCATGCAGCACATACACTGTTAAATGTACCATTTTATTGCATGCAAGTAAACAGTTGTGTACGCTTCTACAGAAAACCTTATTTTAAACCCGGGAGAAGCCGGGTACTTGCCCCTAGTAATATATATAAGACGCATTTGTTGTCTGTCTGGTTGTCTGTCTGTTCCCTAATAACTCAAGATCCAGACAACCAAATAACGTGAAATTTGGTACACGTACACAAAATTATACCGGAAAGGTTATTAAACAGGTTTCGTTCCATAAATATAAGATACTGGGGGCCGGGGGCCCAAAATGTAGTTTTTCCCTATATGAGCTCTATAAAATAAAAATTATTGAAAATTAAGACGTAAAATAATGACGCAAATTAATAAACATTTTGGTGTCGAGATTAACAAGAAGGCGATTATCGCCATAAAATAATTTTTTTGTTGTTGCTTTGCTGTTGTTGCTTTTGTTGTTGCTTTTGTTGTTGTAGTTGTTGTTTTGTTGTTGTTGCTTTGTTGTTGTTGCTGTTGTTGTTGTAGTTGTTGTTTTGTTGTTGTTTTGTTGTTGTTTTGTTGTTGATTTTTTTGTTGTTGTTTTGTTTTTGTAGTTGTTGCTGTTGTTGTTTTTGTTGTTGTTGCTGTTGCTGTTGCTGTTGTTGTTGCTGTTGTTGTTGCTGTTGTTGTTGCTTTGTTGTTGTTGCTTTTGTTGTTGTAGTTGTTTTATTGTTGTTTTGTTGTTAATTTTGTTGTTTTTGTTGTTGTTTTGTTTTTGTTGTTTTGTTGCTGTTGCTGTTTCTGTTGTTGGTTTTGTCGTTGTTGCTGTTGTTGTTGCTGTTGTTGTTGCTGTTGTTGTTGTAGTTGTTGTTTTGTTGTTGTTGCTTTGTTGTTGTTGCTGTTGTTGTTGTAGTTGTTGTTGTTTTGTTTTTGTTGTTTGTTTTTGTTGTTTTGTTGCTGTTGTTGTTTTTGTTGTTGTTGCTGTTGTTGCTAAACCTGGGCGAAGCCGGGTACTTGCCCCTAGTATCTCTATATATATAAGCCGCATTTGTTGTCTGTCTGTTCCCTAATAACTCAAGATCCAGACAACCAAATAACGTGAAATTTGGTACACGTACACAAAATTATACCGGAAAGGTTATTAAACGGGTTTCGTTCCTTATATATAAGATACTGGGGCCCGGGGGCCCAAAATGTAGTTTTTCCCTATATGAGCTATATAAAATAAAAATTATTGAAAATTAAGACGTAAAATAATGACGCAAATTAATAAACATTTTGGTGTCGAGATTAACAAGAAGGCGATTATCGCCATAAAATAATTTTTTTGTTGTTGTTGCTTTGTTGTTGTTGCTTTTGTTGTTGTTTTGTTGTTGTTGCTTTGTTGTTTTTGCTGTTGTTGTTGTAGTTGTTGTTTTGTTGTTGCTTTGTTATTGTTTTGTTGTTGATGTTTTTGTTGTTGTTTTGTTTTTGTTGTTGTTGCTGTTGTTGTTTTTGTTGTTGTTGCTGTTGTTGTTGCTGTTGTTGCTTTTGTGTTGTTTTTGTTGTTGTTGCTGTTGTTGCTTTTGTGTTGTTTTTGCTGTTGTTGTTGTTGTCCACATCCCTTGCCCTGCGACGTCAATGTCCTTCATGTTGTTGCTTTGTTGTTGTTGCTGTTGTAGTTGTTGTTTTGTTGTTGTTGCTTTGTTGTTGTTGCTGTTGTAGTTGTTGTTGTTTTGTTGTTGATTTTGTTGATTTTGTTGTTTTTGTTGTTGTTTTGTTTTTGTTGTTTTGTTGCTGTTGCTGTTTCTGTTGTTGTTTTTGTCGTTGTTGCTGTTGTTGTTTTTGTTGTTGTTGCTGTTAAACCCGGGAGAAGCCGGGTACTTGCCCCTAGTAAAAATCAAAGTATGTATGTATGTATGTATGTATGTCCTTTATAGCTGACTAAACCATTCATAAGATCGCCATGAAACTTTTGGAGACTTGTGAGTACGTTCCTGGGATGGTAACTGGCAACTTTTTTTGCAATATTTAACACTCATGGGGCGCCGGGGGCCCATCATATGATATTTTTCTATATGAGCTTTATAAAAATTACTTTAAGCGTTATCTATTAGGTAAATGGATGGATCATAACCAAACTTTTTATATAACAACTTGGTAGCCAATATTGAAATACTATAGGGCACTAATTTCCTAATGTCCATTTCTTCGGGGCTGGGGGCCCAAAATGTTTTTTTCTCAAACGTTTAAGATTTTATTTTCCATTCAATTATTAAAGATCTTGAGAAATATAGATACTTATATCCACTATGAAATTGATTGAAATAAACAGGTGTTTTGAACTTGACATCTTGCACTAAATGGGCCCTGCGGCCCTTAATGTCATTTTTTGCCTATATGAGCTAGATAAAAATTAGTTTATGCGTTAGCTACTGAGTATATGAATAGATCTTAATATTCTTAACCAAACTTTGTATATAAAAACTTGGTAGCACATATTAAAATAACAAAGGGCACTGCACTGCTAATGTCCAATTGTTCAGGGCTGGGGCCCCAAATGTCTTTTTTCGTATATGTTTGAGATATTATTTCCCATTATTTGTTAACATTCTTGAGAAATATATCCATGATGAAACTGAATTAAAATGAACAGCATTTTGAAATTTACATCTTACATCGAATTGGACGGGGGTCCAAAATGTCTTCTTTTATTTTGGTATACTCAAAGATATTATTTCCCACTCAGTTTTTAACGATTTTGCGAAATATATCCATGATGAAACTGAATTTAAATGAACAGGTTTTCAAAATGTACATCTTGAACCGATTGGGCCCGGGGCCCCTTTATGTATTTTTTTCTTATATTAGCTAAATAAAAATTAGTTTAATTTTTAGATAATGAGAAAATTGTTGGATTTTGACCAAACTTGGTATATAAAAACTTAAGAGCCTATATTAAATTACTATAGGGCACTGAACTCCTAATGTCCATTTCCTCGGGGCTGGGGGTCCTAAATGTTATTTTTACTAAACTTTTAGTATCTTGTATTCCCATTCAATTTTACACGATATTGAGCAATACAGCTAAATATATTTATATATTTAAATGAAAATGAACAGATTTTCCAACGTCATATGTTAAACTGATGGGCCCGGTGACCCTTAAAATAAATTCTTTTTTATCTATATATGTATTCCTTTTATTGAGATCGTTGCAACGCACGACGGGTCTGCTAGTAATCTATAATTTTTAATTATGATGTTAGGTTTAGTGTTTGGAAGTATGCTAAAGTAGAAAAATATGCTGCTAAATATACTCCACACCGGGAGTTTCAATATTTATACAAGTTACTAGTGGTGACTGGTGCTTTACCTATTACTATTAATATTACTATTACACCATATGGAAATGGGTGGTCTAAGCTTTTGTGACAAGGTGGAGAGGGGACAAATCGGCCAAAATCGCGTGAAGTCATCATTTATTGACGGCCCCATTATACTAATACTGTATTTTATGATAAATGACTAAACTAAACCAAAACCTTGGACTAATGAAATCAATTCAACATTCTTATCAGGGGCCGTCCATAAATGACGTCACGCTCCTAGGGGGAGGGGGTCACACTTTTTTGACGATGCGTGACGAAGGGGAGGGAGGTGGGGTTGAAGAAATGTGACGTCACATCAAAAGGGTAACTTTCAATAAAACTTCCACTGAAATATTTGGTCACTTACAATTTATTTAATGACTTTTTTTATTTTTTTCAAATCAGTGCTTCTCAAAGTGCCGGACGGTAGGCCATCAGACGCCGGTTGGCTTAAGTTATCAAGACTTAAAAATTAAATCAAATTATAATCCTTAAGTTTGAGCACCCACAATAGAACGCAGAAAATTGTTAACCTGCGTTGTTTGATGTTGACATCAAAGCATTTGTGATGTAACCGCAGCTCCTATTGGTTCTCTCACGGCAGGATTCGGCGAACTTTTTTGCCCGTTACCCCAAAATATACAAGTTTATGTGTGCGATACCCCCCCTCAGACTCGAGACCTTGCTCACATGACTCGGGGGAGCGTCATTAGCCCCCCCCCCTCCTCAACGCGAAAATTGCAACTTGTGAGTTTTACAAACATGACAAGTGTCTAAAAATAATCTGAATAGCATTGTGTGTAGACATTTTAAGCCGAAACGACACGGAATAATATATATATATATATATTTATTTTATTTTTTTGGGGGGGGGATTATCTATTTGATACAATTATAAATGTTTTAAGTTTGATATAATTGTTCGATTGGCTTTTGGTTAAACGCCCCTGGCCATTCTAGATATAATGATAAATGTGCCCATTTAAAATTAGTCAAAGTATTCATTAACTTTATTGAATGCATCAAATTCTTGACATCGATATTCGAGAGAAGCAAAAAACAACTTTTCTTCTTAGCTCAGTTTTTAAGGCATTAATTTTAAATGTCACAGAAAGGATACTTGACATAGTCAAGTCATGTGGATTAAGATTATTGTCACTCGTGTCAATATAAATGAAAGTAGGGTGGATTTAGGTGTCTTCGTATAGTACGTAGGTAAGAAATCTATATAGTTGTCAAATTTTTAAAAAATGCTTATA
>CALYLW010001120.1:139990-319990 GCA_944989445.1 Ampullaceana balthica
ATCTAGTGCATTGTTGTGGATGTTATATGTCCCAAATGAGTCTGCATTACCCCCAAGAATTCCCTTTTGACCCCATATGAGGTAATTTACCCCTGTTCGCCGACCTCTTTCTAACGGGAACCCCGTTAGTCAATTGAGGGATTTTTTAAAAAATACGTTTTAAAAATATTATTTTAAGTACAGTACTCGCCATATTCCTCTTCCAGCGCTTACCAAATAATTTTTAGAAAACATGAGATTTGATATCAATGTGGTAATTTTAGATCAAATGCCTTTAATTTGCATATACTTAGCAGCAAAACTGTCAATATAAGATCGAAATCAATTTGAGGAATCGTCCTGTATCTATATATTCTAGGTCTATCAACAATGAAATGATCCTTGTAATATCAATAGTCACATTCACGAGTTTAATAGCGAAGGTTAATCACATCAAAAGATGTTTGACATTACCGCTGTATTGTTCGTTAGCTGTCTTGCTATGCCTTGGCAACTAAACACATTAAAAAATATATATATATCATATAAAACAAGCCGATTTCATACTTAATCTTATAGGGCTTTAAGCCATGTAGGGGCTCATTTTGCTATCACGTTAGTACAGGGAAAATCACGTCAAAACGGGAAAAGAATGCAACGGTACCTGGTGATATGAAAAAATTCCTGCCGGTCGTCTGATACGAAAAAGTTTGAGAACCACTGGCTACAATTTATTTAATGCCGTTTTACATTGCTTCACGCGTGTTACGGTATTACAATGTAGACCTACACTAAATAAATACTTAAATGACAAAAAAAGTGATTTTAAAACATACTAATTTTCAAATAGAAAATAAGGGTTTTATATATATATATTTATTTATTTTTTTTTGGGGGGGGGGAATCAACGCTTTGTGACGTATTATTGGAGGGGGGGTCTAACTTTTTGTGACGACGCGTGACGAGGGAGGGAGGGGGTGAAAAATCGGCCAAAATTGCGTGACGTCATTTATGGACGGCCCCTAATTACAAATAAATTAGAGCTGACAAGCCAAACAGAACTTTTTATTTTAAAAAAATAATAATAATACAAAATTTTAAAAAGAAAAGCTATAATAACTAGTTAATAACTACGTAAAATAAAACAGATCGTGGTAAAAATAAAAACAAAACCCGACCAATGACCAACGCCAACAGTTACAAATACTAATACGAGTTTTAGTCAATAATATTCAACATCAAACTCAGAAGATCACCTAGTAGTAGTTTTATTTACAATTAATAAAAGCGGAGTACCAATAGCCGACAGCCGAAAATGGCTATTGGTACTCGACCAATAGCTCTCTACAAGCTAAGCTATTGGTAGCTGACTACCAATAGCCGCAGCCTTTGGTATTATCCCAGTCTGTGTTTGTTGTCAAAATCATTTAATATTTCTTTACAAATGTGCACTATTATTAGATGTAATATTAAAAGCAGCTGTGATTGTCCAACTTTTGTTCAATTTCAATGATATTTTTTTTATTTTTGACATTATGTAAACCACAGCTATACGTCTGTACTAATCTATCGTTTGATCCCCCCCCCAGGGTGTTCCTCCTGTGCCTGGCTGTTCTGGACTCCATCAACTGTTTCCTGGCCATGCCCACCGAGATCTACCTCATGGCCCAGTTCTACTACTTCCCAAACGCCGTCTATTGTAGCACCTCCCGCTTCATCACCTACTGCATCAACAACGCCACGTCGGCCGTCTTCCTCTTCATCGCCATCGATCGCTACTTCCGCATCTGCCGCCCCTACAGCTGGAGCTTCTCCATCGCCCGGGCCAAGATGGCGTGCGCAGCGTCCCTGTGTATCGGGGCCGCTGTCTCCTGGCCCGCCTTGGTCTTCTACGGCAAAAAAACCGTCACGTTTCAAGTGGACGCGGGTGAACCGCTGAACGTGACAGGCGTGATGTGCAACGTGCGAAACGGCTATGAAAACTCGACGGGGCCCGACGTGTTTTTTACGTACCTCTGGTGCACGTTCATCATCTGCGCTGTCATACTAATCGTCCTGTACAGCATCATCGGGAGATCCATCTTGAGGAGGCGGAGGAAAAAAAAGCAGAGGATGAAACAGCAGACAGGTGCCGCGATTTCCCCCGATCGGCACGCGTGTCAGGGCGAGGTGACCCACGCCAACAAGGTCCAGCCGCTAGAGGCCGGACACGCCTGCTCCGTGTCATCAAACAACCCCGGCTCGCGGGGCAGCGGTCTGTTGTTGGCCGAGACAATGGAGTCACCCCATCTCATTCCGTTGGAAGTACGCGACCGGCACGATAGTAATGGAAAACCGCACGTGCCGATGCATCAGAAATTTGATTTAGACCAACACGCCGGCGTGCACCCAGGTCGTGGGGATTTATCGAATCACGGCGACGTGCAAATAGCCGACGGTCGTTACAAAGATGACGTCGACGAAGGTCAGTCCCCGCTTATCGATCGGGACGATGAACTGAACGACCGACAAGATTATCAGACATGTCACGCCGGACACGGAGACGAAGATTGCGAACATGTTTTACTTGAAAGGGACGTCGAGAAGTGTGGCAATTCTATAAATTTGGACAGACAGAGAGATAAATTTGGGGACTCTACTTTACTTGATAGTTACCTCCCTGCGCATCGGTTAGCTGATTATCCGGATCGGCATTCGGATGGATCTCAGCCTTTAAATGCAGACCTTACACAGGACCACTGTGGAGTAGGAGGTGATCTCAAACGTTATTCTAAGGACGACCCCGCGGTGACAAACAGCACTGACCCCAACTGCCAGCAGCAGACGAAACCCGAGTCGGGAGCGGGAATCCCCGATAGCCCGATATGGGTGACGTCACGCACGAGCCACGAGGCTGCCGCCCCCGCTGACGAGCACACCGCCAAGTGCGTGAACGGAAACTGTCTGCCCGCGAACGCCTGGAAGGCGAGGATCCCCAAGTCCACGCTCATGCTCTTTGCCATCACCCTGGTCTTCGTCGTGTCCTTCCTGCCCTTCCTCGTCGTCATCAGCATCCGACAGCAGCGCGGCACGGATTTCTACCAGCATCTGTCGGCGGCCGAGGAGATCCTGGTGCACATCTTCTCCCGGTCGTACCTGGTCAACAACTGCGCCAACCCCATCGTGTACGGCCTGTGCAACGTCCAGTTCAGGAGGCAGGTCAAACAGCTGTTCACGGACGCCGGCAGTCTTTGCCGGATAAGTAGGTGTCACAAGGAAGCGGAGGGACACAAGAAAACGTAAAGCCGATTCACAAACCGGCTACAGACATAATACTACATGCGGTCTACGTTAAATTAAAACATTTCTGTGTCAGTTGACTTTCAACAGAAATTTTCATTGAGATTTCATTAAGTAGAGATATCGGTAAATGTTTGAAAAAATTAAATCTGTAACAACTCAAAAAGTCATTAGACAAATAGTGCTAACGAAAGGCAACTAACTGTGATTTTTTAAACATGTTATTTAAGCCATGAATGTCAATTTATTTGCCATGAATGTCATTTATTTGCCATTAATGTCAATTTCTTTTCCCGAATGTGGATTTATTAGCAATGAATTTCGATATATTTGTCATGAATGTCGATTTATTAAGGCCCCTATCCTATTAACTCATGCAGGATTCCGGATCTGTATATGTCATCAACGCCTCAACGCTTCCGGATCCGTCGTCAACTCTTTCACGACGCTCTTAAAAAGGTTTTCTGACTTGCTAGAGAGCTGAAATTTGTACAGTAAGTTTGGCTTGTGGGGAGGATAAAGCTAAAAAAAAATCAGATCGAGCGAATGTAACGTAATTAAATTAATGCATTTTTAGTTTATCTCTATATGCAGCGCCAGCTTTTGTTGACATTTTACGCGTCACGCTTAGTTAATTTCAGCCATCCGTGACCAAAACTTTTTCCCTGCCCCCTCCGTTTTACAACAAAGGGTATTTAAGGCAATCTCAGTCTGTAACTGTTTGTCGCGTTTAAGCATGATAAATACTTTTTAGTTTATATGTCTCATATATAAAGGATTTATAGTCAAAAACTTTGTTTTTACGGGGTTGTTTAAAGAGTTTAAATGGTCATGTATGAAATTAAGTTTGACAAATCTTTTGTTAACGCGTAAAAGTAGAAAATAAAATGAACAAAAAAACTTTTTTTTTAAAAGATGAGGCCTAGCTGCAGTGAGGAATTTAGAGTCTCGCTTGAAAAAGCAGAAAATAATTTTTTTAGTCACAAACTAAGTAGTCACATAGGGGGACTCAGAACTTTTGTGTTAGTTGATCAAATTTTATATCTCACATTAAATCCCACAATCGATCACAATAAATATCAATAAAACTTAGAGTTCTGACTCCCCCTGTGTGACTACTTAGTTTGTGACTAAAAAAATATTTTCTGCTTTTTTATGCGAGATCCTACATTCCTCACTGCAGCTGGGCCTCATCTTTTTAAAAAAGTTTGTTTTTTTTTCATTTTATTTCCATGAATGTCGATTTATTTTAATTTGACCAATATCCAAAACGAATCCTGTAAACATATTTTTGTGTGTGTCTAAAGTCAGAACGAAACAAGTGACATACGGATTATAAAAAAATCGAATTTCTAAATTTAATACCCTTGGCAGCCAGACTGGGAGGCACGGGGGAATATTACATTTACGGCACAGCGTCAAATTGAATGCCATAAAATGTTACACCAGACACAGTAGTCCGCCACACATTCATGTTTACAGTCCAGCGTGGAGTGGGGAATGAACACAAAATGATGAACACGTAAAATTGCCACAACTTTGTTTTTTTAAAGTTTCTATCGGGAAAAATTTAAATTGATGAATATCAAGTAAATTAGGGATTCTAAAACCACGGCCCTCGGAACACCCGTGGGTTCAAGATAAATTGTAGTTGGTCTACGGTCAGAGTCTGTAGCTTCAATGACAAGATTTGAACCGGACAAACGGACAGAGTTGTGAAGTAAAAACAGATTCGAACTGTTGTGACGTCATCGGTCCCCAACAGAGCCGGCCATTATATTTAGTCCTTGACACTGGGGAACTACATCAACTGCGACCTTGGATTTAACAAAGCACCAAGTGCACCAGGATGCTATTTGTTGAAACTCTTTCTCTGCACTCAGACCTTTGGGTTCCCCCTCCCCCTCCCGCATGCACGTCATAAAATGGGAGGTCACCTCCCCCAGAACACTTTATAATGATAAATGAGGCGGGATTCTAGGGGAAAGAATCCCAATAAACCTTCGTGTTGACGTCCGTTAACGGTCACAATAAACTTTGCCAATACACCCTCCCCCCCCCTTTTTTTTTCCCGCTTTTCCAACAAGAACAACAAGGGAAGATTTGAGTCGGGATCCGAATAGTTACATTCAAGCCTTTAATTTAATGACTTCTAAATAGCAGACAAGTGTAAATAAAATGTTTACGACTCCATAACATGACCGAGTGAATGTTGCTGACGTCATGCCATCAATACAAGAAAGTCTTTTCACTATGTTTTATTTCTTTCTTATTTAAAATGCGTGTTAAATTTTGATGAACACGATTTCATAAAGTCGGGGCAGCAGGTGCATTTCCTGCACGTGTTTGAGCCGATCTGGAACAGGAAATGGGAGAAAATAATAAAGTGATAAAATAAGCAACGCGCATGCAACAAACATTGACCTCAAACAAATTGATGATGCAACTGTAATCACTAAGATCAAGTTAAATTTAAGATTTGAAAATTCAAAGTAGTCGCCATACTGCCCCTACAAACACAACAAAGTAGTCGCCATACTGCCCGTACAAAAACAACAAAGTAGTCGCCAGTCGCCATACAAACACAACAAAGTGGTCGCCAGTCGCCATACAAACATAACAAAGTAGTCGCCAGTCGCTATACTGCCCGTACAAAAACAACAAAGTAGTCGCCATACTGCCCATACAAACACAACAAAGTAGTCGCCATACTGCCCATACAAACACAACAAAGTAGTCGCCATACTGCCCATACAAACACAACAAAGTAGTCGCCATACTGCCCATACAAACACAACAAAGTAGTCGCCATACTGCCCATACAAAACACAACAAAGTAGTCGCCATACTGCCCATACAAAACACAACAAAGTAGTCGCCATACTGCCCCATACAAACACAACAAAGTAGTCGCCATACGCCCATACAAACACAACAAAGTAGTCGCCATACTGCCCATACAAACACAACAAAGTAGTCGCCATACTGCCCATACAAACACAACAAAGTAGTCGCCATACTGCCCCATACAAACACAACAAAGTAGTCGCCATACTGCCCATACAAACACAACAAAGTAGTCGCCATACTGCCCTACAAACACAACAAAGTAGTCGCCATACTGCCCATACAAACACAACAAAGTAGTCGCCATACTGCCCATACAAACACAACAAAGTAGTCGCCATACTGCCCATACAAACACAACAAAGTAGTCGCCATACTGCCATACAAACACAACAAAGTAGTCGCCATACTGCCCATACAAACACAACAAAGTAGTCGCCATACTGCCCATACAAACACAACAAAGTAGTCGCCATCGCCATACAAACACAACAAAGTAGTCGCCATCGCATACAAACACAACAAAGTAGTCGCCATACTGCCCATACAAACACAACAAAGTAGTCGCCATACTGCCCATACAAACACAACAAAGTAGTCGCCAGTCGCCATACAAACACAACAAAGTAGTCGCCAGTCGCCATACAAACACAACAAAGTAGTCGCCAGTCGCCATACAAACACAACAAAGTAGTCGCCATCGCCATACAAACACAACAAAGTAGTCGCCATACTGCCCATACAAACACAACAAAGTAGTCGCCATACTGCCCATACAAACACAACAAAGTAGTCGCCATACTGCCCATACAAACACAACAAAGTAGTCGCCATACTGCCCATACAAACACAACAAAGTAGTCGCCATACTGCCCATACAAACACAACAAAGTAGTCGCCATACTGCCCATACAAACACAACAAAGTAGTCGCCATACTGCCCATACAAACACAACAAAGTAGTCGCCATACTGCCCATACAAACACAACAAAGTAGTCGCCATACTGCCCATACAAACACAACAAAGTAGTCGCCATACTGCCCATACAAACACAACAAAGTAGTCGCCATACTGCCCATACAAAACACAACAAAGTAGTCGCCATACTGCCCATACAAACACAACAAAGTAGTCGCCATACTGCCCATACAAACACAACAAAGTAGTCGCCATACTGCCCATACAAACACAACAAAGTAGTCGCCATCGCCCATACAAACACAACAAAGTAGTCGCCAGTCGCCATACAAACACAACAAAGTAGTCGCCAGTCGCCATACAAACACAACAAAGTAGTCGCCAGTCGCCATACTGCCCATACAAACACAACAAAGTAGTCGCCAGTCGCCATACTGCCCATACAAACACAACAAAGTAGTCGCCATACTGCCCATACAAACACAACAAAGTAGTCGCCAGTCGCCATACTGCCCATACAAACACAACAAAGTAGTCGCCAGTCGCCATACTGCCCATACAAACACAACAAAGTAGTCGCCATACTGCCCATACAAACACAACAAAGTAGTCGCCAGTCGCCATACTGCCCATACAAACACAACAAAGTAGTCGCCATACTGCCCATACAAACACAACAAAGTAGTCGCCAGTCGCCATACTGCCCATACAAACACAACAAAGTCTATAAATCATAGAACACAAGCCTGGAAAGATCATGGAGTGACGTCATTTAAATATGGATGAATGTATTTTAAAGGATGCCTTTTCAAAATTATTTAGTTTCTTACTTTCTACAGTCACGTTACCTCAATATACTGTTGCTGGTTACTATAAATATAAATAACACACTGTTCACTGTTATATGTAAGTAAACAATGTGTTTATTTTATACTATTCAATAACTAGTAAATTCAAGGTCGGATAAAGAGATAGATAAACAAACACAAATATGAAAGCAAGAATGACTTACATTTCAAATGGGTCGGACAAACTTCTGCGGACACCAATGTAAGCAAACAGGATTTTGGTCATTAGAGATGACCTTTCATAATCCACGCAATATAGCAATTACCATGTCTCTAATTACCGAAACTAATCCTAATTTGTTACCCACTAGAATTGAAAATAAATGGCAGTGGCATTATTTGCCAAAAATAAGATTGACATCACAGGCAACAAATGTCATTGACATCACAGGCAAGAAATGTCAGTGACATCAGAGGCAAGAAATGTCAGTGACATCACAGGCAAGAAATATCATTGACATCACAGGCAAGAAATATCATTGACATCACAGGCAAGAAATGTCATTGACATCAGAGGCCAGAAGTTTTAGTGACATCAGAGGCCAGAAATGTTAGTGACATCAGAGGCCAGAAATGTTAGTGACATCAGAGGCCAGAAATGTACCCGTCATCAGAGGCAAGAAATGTCAGTGACTTCACAGGCAAGAAATGGCAGTGACATCAGAGGCAAGAAATGTCAGTGACATCAGAGGCAAGAAATGTCAGTGACATCAGAGGCAAGAAATGTTAGTGACATCAGAGGCCAGAAATGTTAGTGACATCAGAGGCAAGAAATGTACCCGTCATCAGAGGCAAGAAATGTCAGTGACTTCACAGGCAAGAAATGGCAGTGACATCAGAGGCAAGAAATGTCAGTGACATCAGAGGCAAGAAATGTCAGTGACATCAGAGGCAAGAAATGGTTGAGACATCAGAGGCAAAAAATACCAGTGACATCAGAGGCAAGAAATGTCCAGTGACATCACAGGCAAGAAATGGTTGAGACATCAGAGGCAAAAAATGTCAGTGACATCAGAGGCAAGAAATGGCTGTGACATACTGACTGAGAATAACCAACACGGCATCAGCTTTCACAGAGCTACAGAGTGTTGTTTACTCACGTTGAAAGCGAGTCAGTCGTACGTTGTTTGACGCCCGGCTTAACTCACATCCGTCTAGAGTCTAGATTTGATTATACATTACAGTCACCCATTCTTTCAATTTCCCGAAGGAAAGGGGAGGGTAGACAGGGACTGGGGTCGGAAATTCAGCCATAACTTTTATTTGACCTATAACTTTTACAAAACGGACTGGGATTGAATGAGTCAGTGTGACGTCTGGTATGGGGGTGTGAGTGTGTGTGTGTGGGGGGGTGTGAGTGTGTGTGTGTGGGGGGGTGTGAGTGTGTGTGGGGGGTGGTACGGGTATGTGTTGGGTGGTCTGTTATCTGTGTGCATGTTTGGTGTGATGTGCTTGGGTGGTGAGTGTGTTTGTATGTGTGTAGTGTGTATGGTATGGTCAGTGTTGGATTTAACTATTTGCTAAACAAGCTATACCTTAGGGCCCCGCCTTCTTGGGGGCCCCCCGGAATTTTCCCCCCATATTTGGCACTGACAAAGAATATCTGGATGTCAAAAAGGCCCCCATATCTCAAAAAGCTTTAGGCCCCATCAAGTCTAAATCCGGCCCTGGATATGGTGGAATGTTTGTATGTGTGAGACGTCGTTTTGGTATAAGGGCTGTGTGAAAAAGCAGTGTTTGGTGACGTCGTTTTGGTGCAAGGGCTGTGTGAAAAAGCAGTGTTTGGTGACGTCGTTTTGGTGCAAGGGCTGTGTGAAAAAGCAGTGTTTGGTGACGTCGTTTTGGTGCAAGGGCTGTGTGAAAAAGCAGTGTTTGGTGACGTCGTTTTGGTGCAAGGGCTGTGTGAAAAAGCAGTGTTTGGTGACGTCGTTTTGGTGCAAGGGCTGTGTGAAAAAGCAGTGATTGGTGACGTCGTTTTGGTGCAAGGGCTGTGTGAAAAAGCAGTGTTTGGTGACGTCGTTTTGGTGCAAGGGCTGTGTGAAAAAGCAGTGTTTGGTGACGTCGTTTTGGTGCAAGGGCTGTGTGAAAAAGCAGTGTTTGGTGACGTCATTTTGGTGTAAGGGCTGTGTGAAAAAGCAGTAATTGGTTGACGTCATTTTGGTGCAAGGGCTGTGTGAAAAAGCAGTGTTTGGTGACGTCATTTTGGTGTAAGGGCTGTGTGAAAAAGCAGTGATTGGTTGACGTCAATTTTGTGTAAGGGCTGTGTGAAAAAGCAGTGTTTGGTGACGTCATTTTGGTGTAAGGGCTGTGTGAAAAAGCAGTGTTTGGTAACGTCATTTTGGTGCAAGGGCTGTGTGAAAAAGCAGTGTTTGGTGACGTCATTTAGGTGCAAGGGCTGTGTGAAAAAGCAGTGTTTGGTGACGTCATTTTGGTGCAAGGGCTGTGTGAAAATGCAGTGTTTTGTGACGTCATTTTGGTGTAAGAGCTGTGTGAAAAAGCAGTGTTTGGTGACGTCATTTTGGTGCAAGGGCTGTGTGAAAAAGCAGTGTTTTGTGACGTCATTTTGGTGTTAGGGCTGTGTGAAAAAGCAGTGTTTGGTGACGTCATTTTGGTGCAAGGGCTATGTGAAAAAGCAGTGTTTTGTGACGTCATTTTGGTGTAAGGGCTGTGTGAAAAAGCAGTGTTTGGTGACGTCATTTTGGTGCAAGGGCTGTGTGAAAAAGCAGTGTTTGGTGACGTCATTTTGGTGCAAGGGCTGTGTGAAAAAGCAGTGTTTGGTGACGTCATTTTGGTGTAAGGGCTTTGTGAAAAAGCAGTGTTTGGTGACATCATTTTGGTGCAAGGGCTGTGTGAAAAAGCAGTGTTTGGTGACGTCATTTAGGTGCAAGGGCTTTGTGAAAAAGCAGTGTTTGGTGACATCATTTTGGTGCAAGGGCTGTGTGAAAATGCAGTGTTTTGTGACGTCATTTTGGTGTAAGAGCTGTGTGAAAAAGCAGTGTTTGGTGACGTCATTTTGGTGCAAGGGCTGTGTGAAAAAGCAGTGTTTGGTGACGTCATTTTGGTGTAAGGGCTGTGTGAAAAAGCAGTGTTTGGTGACGTCATTTTGGTGCAAGGGCTGTGTGAAAAAGCAGTGTTTGGTGACGTCATTTAGGTGCAAGGGCTGTGTGAAAAAGCAGTGTTTGGTGACGTCATTTTGGTGCAAGGGCTGTGTGAAAATGCAGTGTTTTGTGACGTCATTTTGGTGTAAGAGCTGTGTGAAAAAGCAGTGTTTGGTGACGTCATTTTGGTGCAAGGGCTGTGTGAAAAAGCAGTGTTTGGTGACGTCATTTTGGTGTTAGGGCTGTGTGAAAAAGCAGTGTTTGGTGACGTCATTTTGGTGCAAGGGCTATGTGAAAAAGCAGTGTTTTGTGACGTCATTTTGGTTTAAGGGCTGTGTGAAAAAGCAGTGTTTGGTGACGTCATTTTGGTGCAAGGGCTGTGTGAAAAAGCAGTGTTTGGTGACGTCATTTTGGTGCAAGGGCTGTGTGAAAAAGCAGTGTTTGGTGACGTCATTTTGGTGCAAGGGCTGTGTGAAAAAGCAGTGTTTGGTGACGTCATTTCGGTGCAAGGGCTGTGTGAAAAAGCAGTGTTTGGTGACGTCATTTTGGTGCAAGGGCTGTGTGAAAAAGCAGTGATTGGTTGACGTCAATTTTGTGTAAGGGCTGTGTGAAAAAGCAGTGTTTGGTGACGTCATTTTGGTGTAAGGGCTGTGTGAAAAAGCAGTGTTTGGTGACGTCATTTTGGTGCAAGGGCTGTGTGAAAAAGCAGTGTTTGGTGACGTCATTTAGGTGCAAGGGCTGTGTGAAAAAGCAGTGTTTGGTGACGTCATTTTGGTGCAAGGGCTGTGTGAAAATGCAGTGTTTTGTGACGTCATTTTGGTGTAAGAGCAGTGTGAAAAAGCAGTGTTTGGTGACGTCATTTTGGTGCAAGGGCTGTGTGAAAAAGCAGTGTTTTGTGACATCATTTTGGTGTAAGGGCTGTGTGAAAAAGCAGTGTTTGGTGACGTCATTTTGGTGCAAGGGCTGTGTGAAAAAGCAGTGTTTGGTGACGTCATTTTGGTGCAAGGGCTGTGTGAAAAAGCAGTGTTTGGTGACGTCATTTTGGTGCAAGGGCTGTGTGAAAAAGCAGTGTTTGGTGACGTCGTTTTTGGTGCAAGGGCTGTGTGGAAAAAGCAGTGTTTGGTGACGTCATTTTGGTGTAAGGGCTGTGTGAAAAAGCAGTGTTTGGTGATGTCATTTTGGTGTAAGGGCTGTGTGAAAAAGCAGTGTTTGGTGACGTCATTTTGGTGTAAGGGCTGTGTGAAAAAGCAGTGTTTGGTGACGTCATTTTGGTGTAAGGGTTGTGTGAAAAAGCAGTGTTTGGTGACGTCATTTTGGAGTAAGGGCTGTGTGAAAAAGCAGTGTTTGGTGACGTCATTTTGGTGTAAGGGCTGTGTGAAAAAGCAGTGTTTGGTGACGTCATTTTGGTGTAAGGGCTGTGTGAAAAAGCAGTGTTTGGTGACGTCATTTTGGTGTAAGGGCTGTGTGAAAAAGCAGTGTTTGGTGACGTCATTTTGGTGTAAGGGCTGTGTGAAAAAGCAGTGTTTGGTGACGTCATTTTGGTGTAAGGGCTGTGTGAAAAAGCAGTGTTTTGTGACGTCATTTTGGTGTAAGGGCTGTGTGAAAAAGCAGTGTTTGGTGACGTCATTTTGGTGTAAGGGCTGTGTGAAAAAGCAGTGTTTGGTGACGTCTGGGTGGAGACCCATATTGAAAGATTAAGAAGCTCAATGGTGTCTACTTTCTTAAGGGTGACAAGTTGTTTAGCTCATCATGCCTAAGTATTGATATTATTTGAGGAAACTGATGTTGATATCATATGAAAGATTTGATCTTGTACAAAATGCGGAGCATATGGAAGATATTATTTGTGTCAAAAGCAGCAGAGTTTGGAATTCCCATCTGGAATTCGGACGTGCAATGGGTTGCCTGAGGAAACCAGGTAAACCAACAACATTTAAATATCTAATAAAATGCAAGACTAGACAGTAACCATGGATAAGTGTAGGGACGCAATAATCTTCTGGATAGAAGGAGCGTCTGTAACAGATAAGATAAGATAAGAAGTTGCCCTTCCCCGAGAATAAATCTATGAGTAACGGAGTTAGTTCTAAAATTTAGTCAATCTTAAGACATCTAAAAAAAACAAATGCTCCCTTACTAGTTTGGGGATAAGGGTCAAAAATATTTGTGCTGTGTAGTGACTTAGAAAAATTCGGTTTATATCAAAATAAAATATGACATCTTTCAGTATTGCATAAGCTCCAGTTACTGATTTCTTTTTGGTCCCCTCGACACCAGAACTTTGGATTTCACACATTTCTGTGGCACGTATTCTTGAATGAGCCCCAAGGCCCATCATAGTTAGCTCTGAGGATAATACAGCTCTTAGCGTCTTAGCCCAACATCATTCATGTCAGCAGGGTAGACATCTGACAAGATGTGACAAGAGCTGAGTTAGTTGTGAAGTGTTAAGCTGTCTGTGTGAGAAGCTGAGCTATCTGTGAAGTGTTGAGCTGTCTGTGTGAGAGCTGAGCTGTCTGTGAATTGCAATCTGACAAAAGATGAGTTATTGCTTGATCAAATTAATAAACTTATTTATAGTTTATTAGATTTTGATTAAAGCCAATATTAATGCTATCATATATATGTCAATGATGCCAAAACAGATGTTATTTTAATGTAATCGTATACAAGTCTTGAATGGATCATTGTTCAAACTTCTATTCTAAGAACATTTAAAATGAATATTTCAAAACCACTGCACCTAAAACTTGTGTCAAGTAGTTATTAAACTATAAGGTATATATGAACATTCAAATCATGACAATAAAAACATATTAAAAATGTATAGTGTTTATTCCATATTACATTCACATGATAACAATGCTATAGTCTACTGCTGAAAGATCTCATCTGAAGTACCACTCTTTAAATGTCAATGATGACAAAAATGTCATGTTTCTCCGAATCGGAATGCACTTGCATGTTGGAATATGTTATGGCCTTGACCTCTGTGCCCTAAAATATAAACATATTTTGAGAACATCCGTCAATACAAAGTTTTTAACAGACACATTCTAGACTGAAGAGTAGCTCTACTAGTAGTCAGTACTAGCTAATACCTGGTGATTGAGCAACTTTATAAAAATAAAAATATATTTTGATAAAATATAAAGTAGTAAAGAATATCCTACCTGTGGGTGTTTAGATATGTCAAATGGTTCCCCATACCTGTCAAACAAAAATAACATGATAAAGTATATTCAGTTAAGAAACAGGTCCAAAAAATTTTTAAGCTATTTCAATTCATACTATTAAAAACCTAGAGAAAAAAAACAGCATAAATATATTTTTTTAAAATAAGAATTTTATTGTGACGCTCACCCTACAACCTTAAGCTTAAAATTCTCCAGGTCCATCTCTGTTATTTTAACAACCTAAAAGCAAAATGGGTTGTTTCAAAAAATGACATTTTATATCTTATTTCAACAACACTAAAAAATTAGGGAAAAAGAAATACACACAGTAACGAATAAAAAAAAGTTTTTCTTGAATTAAGAATAAATTTAATTTCAAATGTTTGACTTGGAAAAAAAATGATGAACCAAATAAAAGCAATCACAGTGGAACCTCAGTATACATCCTTAATCCTTTTTAGACACTTGGACTTATACCAAACAGGAAAGAAAGCATATTATTATTAACATATTATATACTTATTTACGTAGTTGTAAAAAAACATTTAAACATTTCTTAATACTAAAAGACATAAAGAATAAGAACTTAAGTGCAATAAATAAAAATTTAGCCTCAATTTAACTTGGTGAGACGAGTCAAGTGCTTGCTAAAATGGTGTTGAGAAAGAGATGTCTTTGATTGGGAGGAAAGTCTGCTTCAAATAAAACTTAAGGAACAAGTCATTCTGTTGGTTTTTCTATTTTCTCCCTCTTTTCCCTTGTTGACCGTGGTTGAGGCTCGCCAGGTTTGACTTTTCCCTAGTTGACCGTGGTTGAGGCTCGCCAGGTTTGAATTTTCCCTTGTTGACCGTGGTTGAGGCTCGCCAGGTTTGACTTTTCCCTAGTTGACCGTGGTTGAGGCTCGCCAGGTTTGACTTTTCCCTAGTTGACCATGGTTGAGGCTCGCCAGGTTTGACTTTTCCCTTGTTGACCGTGGTTGAGGCTTGCCAGGTTTGACTTTTCCCTAGTTGACCGTGGTTGAGACTTGCCAGGTTTGACTTTGACTTACATCTGTCTAAAGAACTTTGCTTTTGGCTTCTCTTCAGGATGTTTCGAAAATGTGATATTGTCTGGTCAATTTTTTTCTTTCCTTGGCTCCTCTCATTAACTTTTTTAGAACTCATGTTTAGTGTATTTACTTAAAATGTACCGGTTATTGCGTGAGTTGTTCACTGTATTGTAGCAACTAAAGTACTTACACACATGAGAGGTGGAATATGACGCAGTGTTGTGATTCATCCAAGTAAAGCGTACGTTGTTTTTTTTTGATATGTCAGTTTTACACATACAATTTCTAGCACGCACACCGGTCGTGTTCCAAACAAAAGGTTGTATACCAAGCAAAATTTTTCGTGTCTAAACAGGACTAATACCAAGTTGGACTTACACCAAAGCAGATGTATATCGAAGTTCCACTGTATTTTGAATGAGGTCATTGAGAAATTTTTTTAATATTTCAAATAAAATTTCGTAAGCCCCTTAACATCTTTAATAGGTTAAAATATAACTCACCCTTGGTATGAAAAATGGCTCAGCAGAGAACAGAAAAAGTAATTCATCTAGGAAGTGATAAAATATAACTCACCCTTGGTATGAAAAATGGCTCAGCAGAGAACAGAAAAAGAAATTCATCTAGGAAATGATACATCAAGGACAACAGGTCATCCGCTGGGAAAAATTAGCAGTGCAAGCCAATGGTTAAAATATATTTACAATGTGAGAACCTTGAGGAAGAATGATTAATATGAACAAACTGAGGCAGAGCTAAAAACTTGATAAAGATTTTAGTCCAACCAAATGAATGTACATGAAAAAACACCCATAAAGCTAAAAACATTCGTTTTATTTAACAAGATTCACTTTTTATTATCATTAACATTTTTATATAAATTATGGATCACTAATAAAACACAACACTGTGCAATTTAATTCTTAATATCTTCAAAACATTACAGTCAGATTAACTTTGGAAAAGAAAGCTCACCAGAGACTTCTAGTTCATGAACCTCCTTCATCTCAACTGTGTCATAATCTGTTGTCATGTAATTAAACATTGCCATGGCAACCTAGGTTACAACAAATTATTTGAAATGTCATTGATTTTATTTGGAAATTTTCTATGCAACGGCACAAAGCTCCAAACAAGGCTGGTATTACAATTACAAATATAAAGGGTTAATGCAATTTCAACATTATTAAAAAATGTATGAAAACTTATGGTTTTTATTTTGATTATTGTTTTTTAAGAAATGTGTACTTATAATCAGAACAGAGTAACAACAAAAAATTCTTACTTGTTCAAAACTTTCCTTCAAGTCATCACCCCCTTATTCTCAGTTAAGAAAAATTGCATCCTGGCAAAAGAAATAGTACCTTTCAGAAGTACATGGCTCTCAGTATTTATTCTATTTTTTTAACACTGAAGTCATTCTTTAAATGTTCTTCATTATTTCACTGGTTTTAATAAAACTTTAAGCTTAACTTTATTATTTAAATAAGAACATTATACAGTAAAATAGAACAAACATATTTTAGCAATTTACTTAAATTAAATTAAAATAAAGGATACATGAATGAAGCCTGAAAAAAAAAGTTTTTATTATACATTTTTTCATTGGCTTGAGTAAAGATATTTTAAATTTATCTTTCATTAAATTTTTTTATTAGATATTTATGAATGCCTAGAGCTTTAACTTTAACCAGCATCTTACTGTGTATATTTTAAAATTATAAAACTACTTACTGAACATCAGCTGTGTGATCCAAATCTATGAGTTGCAGGGAAATAAAGAGTAAAGTGTTTAATAGCAGTATAAAATAATAACTTGAATGTATACATTATAAAATGTGATAAAGGTAGTTAGGCTTGGTCACTATAAATTAACAAATTTTATCATCTACCCTAAGCAGCTAAGATGTAGCGGATTACTAACCACTTAAAATTATACATACATTCGTATTTAACAGCTGGTATTGATGGTGCTTCTCCTTCCTCCAAAATCCTGCCTTCGTTCTCCTCCTCGTCCATTTCCTTAAAAGTATCAGCTAACAAAAGTGATGAAGGACATTGGCAGTATACTATATACATAGTATTAATTTATTAATAGCATATTAATCTTTAGTTTAATACTAAAAAATTATTAATATTTTTTTTAATATACATATGTAGCAGGTCGATCTATATTGAATTTTCAATGCTATATATATTTCAGGATGTTGTTACTGTTACAACTAGTCGTTACATTAGGCATTAGGCAGTAAGCTATTGCTCCGACTAGTCGTAACACAAGATAGGAATATTAATGTTACGACTACTTCACTGATTTACTAAAATCCGCCAGATAAACTCATGTAGCGCACTCAAACTGGTCATTACATTAAAATAGCAGACTAGTGTTACGACTAGTCCTTAATTCTATACTTAATAAATTATTAATACTATTGATTATATAGGTATAGTGTATAGTCTGTAAAAAAAACTTCTTGGCTTATATTTATTTATGTGTGAGGCTGTCCATAAATCACGTCAAGCACCTAGGGGGGGAAAGGGCCACACATTTATATTTGTAACGATGTGTGTCGATGGGGAGGGGGGGGTGTTTAAGAACTGGGACATCACATTAAAATGTACAACGTTAAATAAAAGTTCCCTTTAAAAATTTGATTGCTTACAATTTATTTTAATGAAGTTTTACATGGCTTCAAGAGGGATGAGATATTAGAGTGCATCCTTACACTAAATACATACTTAAATGACAAAAAAGTGATTTGAAACGTGCTCTTTTTCAAATAGAAAATACGGCTTTTAAGGAGGGGGGGGGGAACTTTGTGATGTTCATATTGGAGGGGGACTCTAACTTTTTGTAACGTGTGATGAAGGGGGGGGGGTGTGGTGGTGAAAAATCATCCAAAATCATGTGACGTCATTTATGGACGGCCCCTAGCCTAGCCTATATATTATTTTTTCTAAAATCTAAATTATTACTATTCTTACTGTGACAACCCGACAAGTAGGTTGCTAGGTAAACAAAATGGATGTATCTTACTCCGATTATGTAGCTTCAAGGGCCGAAAAAAGCCTTAGAAATTAATAAGACTTACAAATTAGCGCTGTAACTGTAATTTGTAATAGATAAAATACAACATATAATATAATTAATTTTATAATAATAATAATTATAATGCATTTAAATTTACGAAGTGGGTAGATACCGCGCAATGCGGGGCATACACTGTAAAGCTTGGTTGTCGCGTCCTACGCGGCATACACTGTGTCCTACACCGAGAAAGTAGAAAACCGCGTAAATGTGTGTGTGACGTCACATTTTGCTCTTTCATCCGGGTCTGTTTCATGTGACTACTTTATAAGATTTTTAAAAACTCATACGGTACATGAGCTTCTGTGGTCTCACGGTTAGGACATTAGATTCTTGAACTCTAGGTGTCAGGTGGAGGTTCGAGTTTCGTTTGAGTCTTTTTTTTTAAAGTTTGTAGTTTCAGTTTTAGGGTCTGGGTTAGGTTTAGTTGTCTATTTTTTAAATTAAAATAGAAAAAGAGTTTCGTTGGAGTATTTTTTTTTAAGGTTGTAGTTTCAGTTTTAGAGTCTGGGTTAGGTTTAGTTGTCTATTTTTTAAATTAAAATAGAAAAAACAACAAATATAATATAGCAACCAAAAATATGATTTATCGAGCGCACCGTTCTCTTTGCTTTTACCAAATTAATTTTAAAATCATAAATCTTTTTTAAAAATAAATTTTAAGCTATTAAGGTGGACTGGGTATACCAAAATAAACAGTGTAGGCTGCGTAATGCGTGTCATCCACCCAACTGAGTTTAGACTGCGCGCTACGTGGTGTCTACCATCGGCCTTAAATTTATTTTAATAATTTTAAATTATTTAATAAATCAAAAACGTAAGTTCTCACGAGAAAATTAAATTTCGCTGTGAAATAATATACGTGTAGAAACTGCAGGATTACCAATAATATTATATAGGCTACTAAGATCAAGATTTTTTAATTCGAAGTGGCTGCTCGTCCCGAAGTATTTTCATTGTTGTTATGGCAATATGGCAGAGCGAAGCGTACTTCCGGGAATGAAATGTTGTATTTTTACACTTGAAAATAGGGAATAAGTAAATAGGGAATAAGTGCAATTATTTTTATCCATTAACGTAATTAAGATGTTAGTTTTAGGGTCTGGGTTAGGTTTAATTGTCTATTTTTTTAAATCAAAACGTACTTCGAGACGACTAGCATGCTGGATGACTCGAACTTCGGGACGAGCAGCACCGGCCTTTTTAATTTATTGTTAAGCCTAATCTAACAATCTCACCAGTTAATAAAGTTAAGACTCTGTTTTACGCATTAGGCAATTGTACATTTTAATTAGCGTAATCTCCCTTGGTAAACGGTGTATTAATATTGGGACGGACGGTCTGATGTATTCTTTTGTTTCCATTATGTTTTATCACTTAAATCAAACCGTTAATAGTTTTAAAAGAAATTACAAATTTCAAGAGCTTCATTGAAAGTTCAAAACCTCTTGTATCATTTCTCTAAAAAAAATCTTTTGAAATGAATTAATACGATTTCATTTTAAAAGGCATCTTTTTATATATATTTTATTTAAACACAAAAATAATTTTAAAAAAAACAAAAAACAAATCTTATCTTATCTTATCTATACAGACGCTCCTTCTATGCAGAAGATAGTTGCGTCCACAGACCATGACAGATGATCTGTTGGCAAGTGATGCAGCGTTCACAGGCCACGGCTTTGTGGGTTCCACGCATTACCCAGCCGCCTAACTACATGTAGTTTTAGGTACCCATTCAGACCTGGGTGACTCAGGGACGCCCTAGGCCCCGGGAACAAGCCCTTGCCTTCACACGGATTCGAACCCATGACCATCGGTACGGCAGTCCAGTGCGCTGCCACTCGACAATTAATAACTTCATCTACAAATTTTTTTTGACTATAAAAACATCAAAAGTTATTAATTGTCATAGTTCAAATATTTAATATTTAATTCATATAATAAAATGATGTGTTATTTTTTTTTAAAATTATTTTTGTGTTTAAATAACTTATATCCTATGTCTTTGTGTGTTTTATTTATACTTCATTATTATTTTTCCATGATATAGAATGTATTATATAATGTATTAAATTTTATTTTAATACTTGTGTAAGTTATTTATTCGTACTGATGAAGGCATTAAAGCAAAAACGTCTACTTTTATGTTAAGTCAATTAATACAGATTTAATTAATTGTTTTGATCACACAATGCGTTTGTGTACCTAACTACATAGGTACCCATTCGGAGCGGGGTGGCTCAGGGACGCCCTAGGCCCCGGGAACAAACCCTTGCCTTCACACGGATTCGAACCCGTGACCATCGATACGACAGTCCAGTGCTCTGCCACTCGACCACCGCGTCCATTGTCTCGTCTTAGCTATACAAAAGCTTATTCTTTACAGAAGATTATCTTGTATTTTAAAGTATTAATAGGCCTACTTTTAATATAAACCTCTACCAATAAATTGATACTGGAAAAAATAATTATTTTTAAATTTAAATAACATTTCTTTTACACCTTATCTTATCTTCTTATCTTATATGTTACAGACGCTCCTTCTATACAGAATATTATTGCGGCCTACGCTTATCTGTGGTTTGTGTTTTAAAGTCCTTTTTAATTAAACACCAATAACTCATTCAACGCACTATTATATATAGGGTAAACTTATGGGTAGAAGTTGAGCCTGTTAAAAACAATAATAATGATTTGGGTCATTTTGACTGCTCACCTTTGTTTTTATGATTCATTCCAATTGAAGAATAAATTATAGAAGCAACTTTAAAACTAACTTGAAGAGAGCGCACTTCTCAACCCGTGTCTCCATACTCCTACTGAGTGCCAGCAGTAACTTGAAGAGAGTGCACTTCTCAACCCGTGTCTCCATACTCCTACTGAGTGCCAGCAGTAACTTGAAGAGAGTGCACTTCTCAACCCGTGTCTCCATACTCCATCTGAGTGCCAGCAGTTATCTATCTATCTATCTATATAATATGCAAACTAAAAGAGAACTTATTTAAGAAATATAAGGCTACCAATTCATATAGGATACACAAAAAATACTTAAAGATTAAACACTTGACACAAAAACTTAGTCGGAACCTCCAAAATGAATATATAAACAATGTAATTACCAAAGATAACAATAAAAAACTTATGGTCCTTTTTCAAATCTAAAAAAATGGAACCTTCAGGAATAGCCACACTAAAAGGCTCAAATAATAAAACCTATAATGATAATGAAACTAAAGCTAATATCCTTAACACATATTTTGCATCATCTTTTTCTGCCTCAGGCGACAAGGAAGTTTTAATAAATTTAAATAAAATGGAGGAAATAGGTAACATAACTGTAGATGAGATAGGTATACATTCACTCCTAAAAAACTTTAAAATAAACAAAGCTACTGGCCCAGATGATTTGCCTGCAAGATTATTAAAAGAACTAAGCAATGAACTGTCCCCCAATCCTTGTAGTTCTCTTTCAAGCCTCTCTAAACCAGGGTAAAGTGCCCCAGGATTGGAAATTAGCTAATGTAAGTCCACTCTTTAAGAAAGGGGACAAATCAGACCCTGGTAATTACAGGCCTGTATCACTTACTAGTATCACCTGTAAATTACTAGAACACATAATATATAGTAGAATAGTTAACCACCTTGACAAATATAATGCCATATGCCCACATCAACACGGCTTTAGAAAAAACAGATCATGTGAAACACAATTAATAGGTTTAATAGATGAACTATCAAAAGGCTTGGACAAAAATGATCAAATAGATACAATATTACTAGACTTCTCAAAAGCATTTGACAAAGTTCACCACCTTAGTTTACTTAAAAAACTTAACTACTTTGGAATCTCAGGTTCCTTACATCACTGGATCCAAGACTTCCTTTTGGGCAGGGAGCAAACTGTAATAATTAATGGATCTAAATCTGCACCAATAAAGGTTAACTCAGGAGTTCCACAAGGAACTGTGCTAGGTCCCTTACTCTTTTTAATTTATATAAATGATTTACCCAACAACATCTCAACAGGTACAAAAGTTAGGCTATTTGCTGATGATTGTATAATCTATAGAACAATTAAATCAGAACAAGATAGCAAAATTTTACAAAAAGACTTAGATGAATTGATAAAATGGGAAACTAACTGGAGTATGTCATTCCATCCAGAAAAGTGTCAACTGTTAAGAGTAACAAAGAAAAAGAAACAAATAAATTCAAAATATTACATTCATGGAAAAGAACTGACCCAAAATAAAGATGCAAAATACTTAGGAATCTTAATAAATGAGAAACTATCATGGAATCCCCATGTCAATGAAGTTATTAAAAAATCAAACAAAACCTTAGGCTTTATAAAAAGAAACTTTAACAAATGTAATAGAGATATAAAACTAAAATGCTACCTCACTTTGGTGAGACCTGCACTAGAATATGCATCTTCTGTATGGGACCCATCCACCAAAGAAAACATTGATAAACTAGAACAAATTCAAAAAAGAGCTGCCAGATTCATTACTGGAGAATATTCGAAACTGACAAGAGTAACACCATTAGTTAAATCATTAAACCTTGAAACACTAGAGGATAGAAGAACCAAGAGCAAAGTAGTAATCATACATAAAGCAATTAATTCTAATTTAGAAATACAACACAAAGATAACTTAATACAACCCTCAGATAGACATAAGGATAAAAACACCTTTCTTATTCCGTATGCAAGAACAAACACATACAAGTTTTCCTTCTTCCCGTCCGGAATTCGGGCGTGGAATGGGTTGCCTGAAGAATCCAGGAAAACCAACACTTTATCAACATTTAAATCTCTAATAAAAATGCAGGACTAAACACAAACCATAGATAAGCGTAGGACGCAATAATCTTCTGTATAGAAGGAGCGTCTTTAAACAGATAAGATAAGATAAGATAATTCTCTTCGTGGTCGGACCCTGCGAGACACCAAGCTGCAAGTATGTTCAACAGATACTAATTTTAGAAAGCAGCGCACCAAATTACTGCACCAATGCATCAAAAGGTGTGCACATTAAAGATGCGCTGTAAAAAAATAATAAAAAAAATATATTAAAAAATTATATGACGTCATTGTTTTCGCTGATATTTTAATTTTGTAAAAAGGGAACAATGTAAAAAGTTCAGAAAGTTTAATATTTCGTATTGATCAAACAAGGACAAGTTAGTTGGGATTTTGAAAAAGGTGGGCGCCGTAGGCACCCTAAAAAAGTGAATTTGTTCCAAATAAATAGATTTCAGCTGAACACTTCCGTCATTTTTTACTGGTGATACGCCGCGGTTCTCTCCAGAGTTCCTTCTTTTCATTCACTCACAGTCGTTTGCCCAAACCCACCCCATTTTGACAACCGTGTCTTTCAGGAAGTCTTCATCCGTCACTAAATCATTAGCAGCGTATGCTAAGCCGCGGGTCAGCTAGTTTATTTTTAAATCCTTTATATTAACTCGTGGTGTCTGTTTGGTTGATTGTTTGCTTGATAGTCGAAACAAATCGATTTTTAACCCACTTCCTCGTAAGCTAGCGAACTGAAATTTTGCAGGCAGTTTTGTGCCGATGATAAAAACGATGTATCAACATTTCAGAACGATCACATGTACTGTCATTAAATTATTGAATTTTTAGATTATTTTATTTATCTCTATGTATAATGCTATTTTCTTAGATCGAGTGTCGTGGTGCGTATTATATTGATCGACGTTCATGACTCTCTCCTGTTGAGCGATTTGGTGCTTATTATATGGACGATAATTTTAAAAAAACAAACCCGTAAAAACAAAGTTTTTGACTATAAATCCCTTATATATGAGACATAACTAACAGTATTGATTATTTTCAAACATTTACAGACTGAATCTGTCTTAACTCAAGTTTGCTTCATAACCCTAGGGGGGGAGGGGTGGGTGGGAGGGGGAGAGGGGAAAAGTCTGGTGACACGTAAAATGTAAACAAAAGCACCCCGTCGCTTCGTTGGGTCGTCTCAATGCGTCAGCTCAAACTTTCACGTGGGAAAAAACAATAACAAACCGTGAATTTGAATTACATACCTCATATAAGGATAAACTAAAAATGCATTAATTTAATTACGGTACGATCGATCGATCTGAAATTTTAATACGATGCATTGTTAGGTCAGACGGGTCAGTGTGCCAAATTTCAGCTCGATCGAATCACGGGAAGTGGGTCATTTTCGACTTTTGTGTTTCCACCCGCCCATGAGTTGATGAGACGGCCGCGAAGTTAATATAAGGGATTTAAAAATATATTCCCGATCGGTGCTCATTATATTAAACATGTTTTAAGAGACATAACTAAAATTTTGGACTTTTGGATTGTCGTGCGCTGCGTATTATAATGAACATTCTATTATTTATGTCTCGTATGTAAAGGATTTATATAGTCAAAAACGTGGTTTTTTACGGGTTTTTTTTTATTAGTCTGTGTGGTAATTATGGTGGTGCTCTCCCCTGTCCCCCTCCAGACAAGACTCGAATTTTACCAAACCCTTTCTATATCCACTAGAAAATTAATTCTGCATCGGAATGATAATTTCACCCCTGCATGGTAAGACAAAAATGTGTCACGGAAATGCGTTTTAAATGTGTTATTAAAATTTTGAAAACACATTTGATTATAAAATTAAATGGTTTCTAGCGAGTGTTAGGCAGAGGCGTCACTATGGGGGCGGGTGACACCATAACAAGGGGTCACACCAAAGTGTAAAGTTATGTATGTTTAATGTTCCCGTTATTTATCACTTGCATGTTCGAAGGAGGTTTATGGGGTAAGTCGTGAGGGGGTGACACCATGACCAATGTTCCCTCTAAGGTTCGTTGGTCTGTGCGCAAAGTGAAAAAAAAACTCTTGTGGGCAAAGTTGCACAGCATCTATTTTTTGTGCAATAATTTACTAATTTTGGTGCGCGGTAATTCCAAACTGCTGCGTGGCGTCGATCAGATGTCTGCGCGGCGTCGATCAGATGTCTGCGCGGCCGCACAGCTTAAAGGGAAGATTGAACATGACCTGCCACAATGGGTGACACCAACCCTTGTGATGCCTTTGGTGTTAGGTAAACAATTGTGTGATACTGTTATCACTGTTATTTAAATTACAAGTGGATTACAGTTAACACCAAATGTAACAGTAGCAGCACTGAATCTTCCACATACGTCCATTTACCAAAGGCCCATAACTCCATCCTAATTGTTTTCTTGATCATCATGAGTGAAAACTTTAGGCCAAGTAAAACATATTACCCTTATTTTTGGTAATACTCTAGTGATGGAAATTATGGGATGGGGTGGGGGGGGGGCTTGTTAGGGAAAAGAAAAGGGAAGCAGAACAATTAAAAAAGAACTATTTTATAAGGCACCAAGTTGTCAAGAAATTATGTGCGTGTATTGTGTCTTATCTTCTTATCTGTCACAGATGCTCATTCTATGCAGAAGATTATTGCATCCTAATGTGTCACCAGCAAATGACATCTGGTTGAACAGTAAATATTTGATCAAAGATAGTGAAAATGAAGCTCGTGTGGTCCAGAAGTTGCTTCATATCCATGGTGATATCTGTGATGTGATATCTGTGGTGTGATATCTGTGGTGAAATCTTTGGTGTGATATCTGTGGTGTGATATCTGTAGTGTGATATCTGTGGTGAAATCTTTGGTGATATCTGTGGTGAAATCTTTGGTGTGATATCTTTCTAACTGAACACCTGCAATATGTTGGTCAGTCAATCTTTGTAAGGACATACATGCGTTTTCTTTACAGATGCAAGGTGGCAACCCCAAAGGGGGGAGGGGGTTAAAATGTTTGAATTGATGATGTGATTGTGAAAAATTGAATGTACTTTGTAGAACATTAAGTTCATTTAGTAGATCTTCCTGCCCCTCCTATCCCTTTACAATGTGTCCACCCTCCACCAATGATTTCACTTTATATTCATTAACTTTACTAATTGTTCTTGTCAGGAATGAGCAAGGCCTGAATGGTGTTTATAATTAGCCTGAACTGCCTGTCATGGCCTCGCCAATGTCTAAGATGGAGAGGGATGAGTTATTGCTTTATGCTGGAACAGTGGACCAGCCCATTATTTATTCAGTGGACCAGCCCATTATTTATTTTGAACAGCATTTATAATTTATAGTCTAGCCAGTCATTGCAGTTTCTTCAGTTGTGGCCAGCCCACGGGTTCTAGCATGATGTCAACACTGCTACTGTAAGTGTTTCTGTATCTGCTGAGGACAAATCAAGCTGGAATGCCTTCAACCTGTTTATGGTATCCTGGGTATGTGGGTCCCAGACTGAAGGCACAAAATCTAAAATTGGCTGGAATAAAACTTTATAGTAAAGGACTTTCAAGTTGAAGATCCTGAGATTTCACATGCACCTGTGATATATTATTTATATATTAGTATTAGCAACAAAGCCCGTCCAAGGACATTCCGCCACCGTTCGGTGGCATGTTGTAACTCCCTTCCAACAGCCGTCTCAACCGGCACACATGTGCATCACGTCAAAAATACTATTCATTATAATTATAGTTAAAAATAATAACTCGTAAAAACAGAGCTTTTGACTATAAATCCCAACGCGCATAACTCAAAATAAAGTCTTGGAAGACTGTATATACTGCACCAAAAATAACTTGTTTTGAACGTCCGCGTAAACGTGTTCAATATGATTGGCTGTGGGAGTCATATGTGTTTGAGGGACCAATCGCTATCGATCACCGGACAGAACATTGCCTTTTATTATTTAGGGGCCATCCTTAAATGACGTCACGCGATTTTTTACCCCCTCGTCACGCGTCATCACAAAAAGTTAGACCCCCCCTCTAAAAATATGTCACAAAGCTTTGAAACTGAACAAAAAACCCCCACCTTATTTTCTATTTGATACCAACCAGATTTGAAGAAACTTTTTAGTTCAAAGGCATCTCAGCATCTCAGCATCTCAGCATCTCAGCATCTCAGCATCTCAGTATCTCAGTATCTCAGCATCTCAGTATCTCAGTATCTCAGCATCTCAGTATCTCAGCATCTCAGTATCTCAGTATCTCAGTATCTCAGCATCTCAGCATCTCAGCATCTCAGCATCTCAGCATCTCAGCATCTCAGCATCTCAGCATCTCAGCATCTCAGCAGAATCATAACAATTAATGTTAACTATAATTATGAGTCTAGATGCAGTGTGTTTCTATTTATAAATTTTACATATTTAAATGTTTGTTAATTATGTAAGTAAAATTTCTTCAACATACGGTTAGGGTGTAAACAACTGAAATGTTTAAATCATTACATTCGAATAAACCATATTTGTAAAAAATAAATCACTAAAGCAATTTTTCATTGCAATTGAACTCGTGAACCATATTGCTTCCATGTGGCTCTCAACAATTTTAAAAATTATTAAAATGGCTCTGTTACCACAGGTCTGGCCACCCCTGTACTAGACTATCAAGTAATATAGAGTTCACTGAAACCACAGTAGCTACTCTGTTCTTCAACTCAGATCCCATCAGGGTAGAAATTAAAAACTAATATTTCTATCCTGGACTTTTACCAAATCTAATTCTTTAAACAGCAACGTTGTTTCTAATGTCAATCAGATAATTTAGAAAGTAAGTGATGCAAATGGCTGAAGCCAAAATTTAATAAAACATACCAAGTACAGAAAATCTGTTAATGTAACAGATATTGTAAAAATTGTTTAAACATTTTTAAATTTTAAGGACATGTTCTCACAAGGTTTAGCAGATTTACCCTCTCAGGGAAGAGAAGGAAGGTTTGGGTAGTCATATGCTGGTTAAAAGATAACTTATAATATAATATATTAGAAGTTTCTTAAAACTTAAAACCCATATTCTGATTAGTCATAAGTATATATAAAAAAATAATACTTACAAAATAACACAGTTTTATTTAAAGTTCAAAATTCAGCTGCCAGACTAGTTCTTAAGGCAAAAAAACATGACCATGTTACTCCGCTACTTTACTCACTTCATTGGCTACCTATACAAGCCCGAAGTGATTACAAACTGGCCGTTCTCTGCCATAACTTCTTTTCTGACTCATCCCCCTCCTATCTTACTGAACTTCTGTCGGTCTACTCACCCAGTCATCAGCTACGCTCTTCTGCAGACACACGTATTCTGTGTTCCTAAGTCACGAACTAAAACTTTTGGCTAAAGGTCATTCTCTTTTTGTGCAGTTTAACAATGGAATTCTCAACCATTACACATCCGTAGTATTCCAGCTACCAAGTCCTTCAAGACTGCACTTAAGACGCATCTTTTCAAAATGTATTTACAAAATTAATGAAACATTTCTTTTAATGATTAATGTAACATGTGTGTAACGTACTGTCATTTATGTTGTTATTATGATATGTATGGTTATTTAATTATTATAGGTATGTTATTATTTCCATGTAAAGCGCTGTGAGCCCGGTTCCTTGCTGGGATACAGCGCTATATAAATTATCAATTTATTATTATTATTATTTTTAAATATGCATTAATATATACAGTTTTGTGGGTGTAGTCGTAATAATATTTTGATGATAAATGTGTGAAAATTTAATTTTAATAGTAAAATAAATAGCATTGTAAGTAAGCATATCTCTTCATTGCTATCCACATAACAATAACATTAACATTGATAACATTGCCCATATCTTTTAGTTCAGACAAAAAATTCAAATAATTTTTTTTAAAGCATTTCTTTCATATTACTGTTCCATTTCATACAACTTTTTAATACAAAAACCATTTTATAATCATTTAATAAATATGTTATTACAGTACATATATTTTGAAAAAAGATATAATTTTAAACAAATATTTTCTATGTAAGATTACCCTATACTGGTTATCCTTACCCCGCCCTCTAAATTAACATAGATAGAACATATAGTAGCATGACATAAACTAAATAACTTGCTTTATTCTTTTTTTTTGTATAGTTTTCCAGACACTAAGACTCTTGATCCTACATGTTCCTTTCAAGCAAATAACATACTCTCAATAAACTTTAATTTCCTTGCTAAAGAAAACTCTTAAAATTTAAACAATTTGTTTTGCATTCAAGTAGTGGATTACCCAGGCATAGAAATGTATGTTACACAAGACTGGATTAAATAACCCAATTGCATTGGTCATTACTGGTCAGTTGGTATTGTTAACCACTGGCCAGTTGGTCAGTGTTTGGTGTGATCTGCTGTACAACCTTCAGTGCAGACTCTAGTCTCAGTATAACATTCTCCTTACCAATGAGAGCCATCATTTCAGCTACTGGGGCACCTTGCTGGTAGATGAAAAAAAAATTAAATATAGAGTTTAAAATGGAGAGGATGAGATTGACATTAAAATGAAATTGAGTTTGACATTATTCATAGCTTAAAGATAAATATAAAACAATTATCATTATGGCATTGTAGTTAATGATTTATTTATTCGTGAAGAAACTGGGGCATGTGACTGTGAAAGAAAAAATTCTTTTTAGAATATGTAAATGGAAAATAGCACATAAACCTGATCGTCCAGGCCTGCCAATAGAAACATCAATGATTAAAGTCAAACCTTTGTTCCTGTCAATGCAGTTCTCAAGAGAGCGAAATATTTCTGAGGTTTCAATTTTTGCTTTGTGGCAAACACTTTCAGTTCCTCCCCCAAGCTGGCGATGCTAAAGTCCTCCCGGGAGGAGACCCAGGCCTGAAAGTCTGACAAGATAACCGCAGCATTCGTCTCCATGGCGACCAGCTCAGACAGCTGTGCTTGGGTCGGAGTGACCCACAAGTACTCCATGTCCGGTTTGACAAAGTCTGAAAGAAGACTTGTCCGCTCCTGAAGGTTTAGGATAATTTAAGCAATAAAAGTCAGACCTAATCAAGTTTTACAGGGAATTAAAAAATTATAAAATTATATTATATTATATCTGCACTGTATCCTTTAAATGTGAAATACTGTTATTATATATACTTCAATAGGATAAAGGAAATAGGAGTAAAATTTCATCATTTGTTGGTAAACTCAAAAACACTTATTTTCAATAATACTAGTAACAGCTTTTGGATGAAATAAAAGTCAGACATACCGGGCAACATAATTTTGTTAGAATTATAAGAATTATTAAAGACTATTACTTACATCTAACATGGTCCACTTGATGACCCTGATGATGTAACTGTCACTGAGTACATGGTCTTGGAGTGCGACATCCTCTAATCTAAACCAACATCAGTTTTATTTTGTGCACTTTAAAATATCTGCGACTTGTGTAGACAAGTGAAAATAATGCTAAAATACTCAGAACTGCTCAAATAAATAAGTTTATCAAATTAATTATTTGAAATATTTATTTTATTTGACTTTAGGGAACTAGTTAAAATACAGCAATTTTGCTTTTAGTTTCCAAACCTAATTTTGTATGCACTGTTACGGTAAAAAATAAAGGTAACTTCTGACCTGTTGCTCAGTTTTCTGACCACCATTTGCCTAACTTGTTGGGCCAGATCAGCAACAACTTTTTCGTTCTCTGAATTGACCATTTCGTTAATCATGTGTCTGTTTGCCTCGCGCAACCATATGGGGCTGAGTCTCCCTGGGTTACTCCGTATGAACTGGACATCAAACTGTATGGATTTTAACAAGTCAAACTGTGTATACTAATGGTTCACTGCCTTTTACATGCGTCACAACAATGTCTTGATGATGATTTAAAAATAAAAAAGTATGTCCCTGGAAATTACATTCTTCTGTATTAATAACATATCTATACAATGGCTAATCAATCAGAATAATAACTTTTGTTTTTGCGTAAAAAATGTATGAAATGTTTTTAAAATTAAATATGGTAAGAGGTGGTATTGTCAATCTAGAAATCTTATGACTATTAATAGTAATAATTTAGCAAGGCATGTAAGTGCACCGATGGTCACGGGTTCGAATCCATGTGGAGGCAAGGATTTGGTCCCAGGGCCTAGGGCGTCCCTGAGTCCACCCAGCTCCAAATGGATACCTAACACTTGTTAGGAGAAATAAAGTCGGCTGGGTAATGCGTGGAACCCCTATAGCTGTGGCCTGTGAACGCTGCATCCCTTGCCAACAGACCGGCATGGTCTGTGGACGCATTAATCTTCTGTATAGAAGGAGCGTCTGTATAGATAAGACAAGACAAGTGAAATGATGAAATCTGAGACTTCTAAAAATATATTCAATAACTTCCTGCTTTTAAAGTTAACATACTGATTCACACATGTTTTGCAGTGTTCTTCCTGCTTCATATTTCTGAAACCCTCCACCGATGGATGTGATGTAGTTCAACACAGCTTGAGGAAAACAGCCAAGTTCCTAGAGAGACAAATTACACATTTTCACAATGCTCATTGCAATAATCAGTTAAACCAATGTGGTTAATAAAAAAATGTAAAGAAAGTTTTGCTTGTATAACATAGATCCATTTCTAATTTTACCATTTTTTAATATTTTTTGTATTGTGTTCATGGTCTGCATGATACAAAATAATAATACTAAGAGTTTAAAAGAATCAGTTTCAATACCCATTCCAATTTTTAAACATGCATTTAAGCACTTTTTTAATTTATTTAATGTAATCACACACATTTTAAAAAAAAATTAAATTTAAATGTGTTTCTTATAAATTCAACTGCAAAACTACTATATAAAAGTAGCCAACATGTTTTTTTATAAAAAAGAAAAATATGTAAACCATCTACGTTCATGTGTTATTTTTTGATAAGTGAAAGAAAAATGTAAGTAAAATAGTAATTCATAAAACCTACCTGATAGTGTTCTACATGAATATCACCTTGTCTCTTAGACAATTTTGAGCCATCACTAGAAGAAGGAGAGAACAATTAAATCAATTAATACTATTCTTACATAAAAGCAGGGAACTTTTATATTAATTTTTATTTCAAAATGACTAATACAAGTTTTCACATTATTAGATAAAACAAAGATTTTACCCCCATTATTAGATAAAAACAAAGATTTTACCCCCATTATTAGATAAAAACAAAGATTTTACCCCCATTATTAGATAAAAACAAAGATTTTACCCCCATTATTAGATAATAAACAAAGATTTTACCCCCATTATTAGATAAAAACAAAGATTTTACCCCCATTATTAGATAAAAACAAAGATTTTACCCCCATTATTAGATAAAAACAAAGATTTTACCCCCATTATTAGATAAAAACAAAGATTTTACCCCCATTATTAGATAAAAACAAAGATTTTACCCCCATTATTAGATAAAAACAAAGATTTTACCCCCATTATTAGATAAAAACAAAGATTTTACCCCCATTATTAGATAAAAACAAAGATTTTACCCCCATTATTAGATAAAAACAAAGATTTTACCCCCATTATTAGATAAAAACAAAGATTTTACCCCCATTATTAGATAAAAACAAAGATTTTACCCCCATTATTAGATAAAAACAAAGATTTTACCCCCATTATTAGATAAAAACAAAGATTTTACCCCCATTATTAGATAAAAACAAAGATTTTACCCCCATTATTAGATAAAAACAAAGATTTTACCCCCATTATTAGATAAAAACAAAGATTTTACCCCCATTATTAGATAAAAACAAAGATTTTACCCCCATTATTAGATAAAAACAAAGATTTTACCCCCATTATTAGATAAAAACAAAGATTTTACCCCCATTATTAGATAAAAACAAAGATTTTACCCCCATTATTAGATAAAAACAAAGATTTTACCCCCATTATTAGATAAAAACAAAGATTTTACCCCCATTATTAGATAAAAACAAAGATTTTACCCCCATTATTAGATAAAAACAAAGATTTTACCCCCATTATTAGATAAAAACAAAGATTTTACCCCCTATTATTAGATAAAAACAAAGATTTTTGCCCATATTAGATATCTTTTTCCCCCATTATTAGATAAAAACAAAGATTTTAACCCCCATTATTAGATAAATAAACAAAGATTTTACCCCCATTATTAATATAATAACAAAGATTTTACCCCCATTATTAGATAAAAACAAGATTTTACCCCCATTATTAGATAAAAACAAAGATTTTACCCCCATTATTAGATAAAAACAAAATTACGATTTTTGAAACTCAACCTTGACTCATTATTAGATAAAAACAATAGTTTATGCTTTTGCACCCCCATTTTATGAATGAAACAATGAGATCTAATAGTAATAAAAAACAAATGAGTTGAAGTTGAATGTTGCAATGACAACAAGTCTTCACACGTACATTATTAGATAAAAACAAAGATTTTTAGACATCCGATTATGCTGATCTTTGCATTAAGCAATACGAACATAATTTTACACTCTACATTTATTAGATAAAATACATGCAATGCATTATTTACCCCATTATTAGATAAAAACAAAATTTCGCCATTATAAACAATACAAAGCACATAGCACTGTATCGTGCTGCACATATTAATATAGACCTTTTGACTATTTCATACCGTCGGGGTCATATAATTTGTCAGATATTTAAATCAATGATAGTTTTTTTGTTTCCGTTTTTTTTGGGGGGGGGGTCAAAATGTCTTTTTTTATGAAATATCGGTGACGTCAATATCGGGACCTTTACATGATACCGATACCGATATTGCCGATATCCAGATATCGGTGCCGATATATCGGCTGGCCGATATATCGGTAGACCCCTAGATTTTACCCCCATTATTAGATAAAAACAAAGATTTCACTCCCATTATTAGATAAAAACAAATATTTCACTCACATTATTAGATAAAAACAAAAATTTCACTTCAACTTACTGGTTTACAATGAGAGGCAAATGTCCAAATTTTGGAGGTGTCCACCCAAAAGCCTTATACAGTAGAATGTGTTTGGGCGTTGATGCCAGCCATTCCTGTGAAAGGAAAATGGCTTGTGTGAAAAAATTGTATAGTTGTAATTAGAAAAAAAAAGTAATTGTACACAAATGTAAAGTCAATAACTGAATTCACTTGATAGGAATTAAAATGTAGTTAAGGTTAGGTAAGAGCTGATTTTATATAAAATAGTTAGTCATGTTCTAATAGAAGCATATCATTTTTAAAAACATGAGGTTTTAAGTTGACTGAGGAAAGTGAGGGTTGGAGAAAACTGAATTACAACCGTTAACTATCAAAAGATTCATCAGGAAAAACAACAGGCCAGTTGGTGTGGGTTTAAAATCTATTCTCTCCCTGCACAGGTATCAAATAAACTAAAAATGCTAAATACAAACTAAATATTTAATCAACAACTTACTGAACCCCGTAATACGTGACTGATCTGCATTAGATGATCGTCTACAACATTAGCAAAATGATATGTTGGGTACCCATCTGACTTCATGAGAATCTAAAATAAAAATGATACAGATTCAAAAGTTAGCATCAATATCGATAATTCATAATGAGTAACTTAAAAATTCCAAATATAAAAATAATGTAAACTATAATTAATAACCAAAGCTGAATTGCATCAAACAAGGTGTCTAATTTTTTTCTATACAACAGTCTGCACATAAATATTTTTAACGAATAAGTCAAACAACATTAACAAATTCATATGGATTGTGTCAAATAAAGTCTCTCCAGCATGACAAAAGTTATCAGGATTGTTTTAAATTTTAGTTTACATTTCAAATCTTAAAGATGAGTTATTTTTAAAAATGATTTTAAGCAAATAGTAACAAATATATATATATTTATACTGGATCTCCTTCAATATCGATTATATTATGTGATGTTTCTCCTTTGACCATGTCATCCCATGGATCAGGTGTTGGTTCCAGCTGTGAAGAGACAAAGGAAAAAGTTTGATTAGGTAAAAAGATAAAGAAAAGAAAAATAATGAATTCCTCAAGTTAAGTTTGAATTATGTATTTGTTAAAATATGATCCGCCAGTTAAACTTTCCCTTTTCTTTAAATAATTCTTGGCAGTTTAAAGAAATGAGAAAAAGAATACCATTCTGCTAGTCTGAAGAAAATGTTATTTTAGATTTTGCTTTGAGTGCAGACAGTTGAAAATATTTATGATTTGACCATAGAGACATTAACGATAAGTAATAGGTCATCCATAGATAGAATTTGTGTGATATTGAAGTAGAATGGGGGTAGGGTAAAATAATATGCAACAAAAAGAAAGGAAAACGTTATTTTGGCTTTCTTTATTCAATTTTAGAACCTACTTTTAATCTTATAACATGAGGGGTTCCTTTAGCCATCAACTCTTGTGCTTCCTCTGTGGGGATCGAACGACAGCGGTTGTCATATTTTGAGGGCTCACCACTCTTTGCTGCCTCTTTGCGCATTAATTCTAAACGCCGAGCTGTACAAAAACATGGGTAGGCCTTGCCGTTGTTGAGTAAAGTCTGGATGTTTTCTTTATAAACGTGTAGCCTTTGTGACTGACAATGATAGTTAAACAAAATTATGAATAAAAGTTGCTTAAATTTCAAACTCTAAAAGTTGGGTCGCTTCACTTAGGGGAACTGATAAATTCTAAAGTCAACAAGTAAATCTTCCAATTTGTGCCAGGTTATTTTGTTGGTTTAAAAACAAGGTAATAATCTATACATGTTACAATTTGGAGTATTTTTAATTGGATTTTTTTAAAGGTTTAAACTTACAATACCTGAATATATGGCCCATAGTTTCCTCCAACTTTAGGTCCTGATAAAAATAAAAACATTTTCAATTGAAAATAATGCTCATTTTAATTTTTAAAATTAAGGCTCATGATATTTAAATTTTATGAATCAAAGTAACAGGACATTTGAAGGCAATCATAGTCAAAATGTTTTAAAAATCTAATGTAGTGACATAGCCATTTATATAGAAACATTGACTGATTGGTGCATTCATCACTTGACTTAATTTTATATTTATTAATACTTTCTCATAACAGACTTCCAAGAATTTTGATGAAATTATTAATATTAATTATTAATACACACTAAATATTGCAATTCCAACCTTCATCTGGGTCAATACCAGCCCAATGAAGTGTTTCTTGTAATTTCTCAATTGCTCCTGGGACAGCTCGACTCTACAATTAATAAGAGAATTTGTGAAAATTTAATATAATAGTAATAATAGTGTAAATGATATTTCAAACATTGGTTCATAAACTATCTTAATTGTAACAGCCAAATATATAGTTCATAATATATTTTATATCTAGGGACTATCAAAATAAGATATTAAAGTATTCCCAAGGTGGCGCTGATGTGATTGCAGATCAGATCAAAGTAGGGAATTCCACCACCTCCATTAAGACTAATAAGACAAAGAGGATCTAAAAAAGCACTTCCAAAATTGTTTCTGGGTGCCCAGGCCGTCAGAACTAACACTAGTATGAGCCATACTGAAACTGCTTCGCAACATAGGCGTAGGATGTCATAGGCATATCCTTGGGGTTGGCATGTTATGAGAAGAGAGAGAATTTTCCAGCGAGCCCTTGATTGCCTTGAAGTCAAAGAGTCTTAAACTCAGGGCTATTGATGATGTCATTTCATAGGCCTCTGCCTTTTTCAAATATGAAGTTCGTAATAAAAAACGAAGCTTAAAGTATAATCTTCAGTCATCCTTAAATTTTAATTAGGCTATGGCTATAACTTATACTATAGCTATAACTCAGACTCGGTTCACAGACAAAATGGCCCCGACAAATGGGCTCCGACATAACGGCCCTGTACTCATAGATGGACTAATAGTAAAAAATGCAATGAAATATTATTTTCGTATTTTTACTCACCGATTCAGTTTCATGTTTAGTTCACAAAAAACAATAATAATGACGTCACAAGAATGAAATTAATAGCCTTTACTCGATATGGTAACAAGTCACGGTTGTTTGTCGTCAAGAAATAATATATAACATCACAATCACAAGAAATAATTTTACAATTTTATTTATTTTTTTTAAGGGTGAAAAAGTTGACAAAAGCTTAAAATTAAAATGACAAAAAATGTAAATTGTTTGTTAAAAAAAAATTAAACAACTTGTCTGGGGTCGTTTAGACCAGGGCCGTTTTGACAGGTCACCCTCAAACTCCTATTTCCTATGCCCATAGGCCATAGAGCATACTATGCTGCATGCCTATTGCTGCATTGCCTATTAATTAAGCCCTATGCCTATGACCTATTTTTATAATTACTATTCACTATTCAGTATTCAGTCTATGACTATCTATTTCAATTTCCTCATTTAATAAATAAAAATAAATTCAATAGTTAATAATTACTTCATTAGACCTAAGAATAACTGAAAAGTTTCAAAAGCCCAAGCTGATGTGTTGGATAAAAATTAAATTAGTTTCATCACCTGATCAGTATCCTCTATTCTTAGTAAGAATTTCCCATTTTTCGAACGTGCGAACAAAAAGTTGTAAAGCGCTGTTCTTAGACCACCTAAGTGGAGATGGCCCGTAGGACTTGGAGCAAATCTAACACGAACTTTATTGCAATCTGATATTTCACTTTGAAAAGATCTCTTGTAAATGTGTCTGAACTTTTTAAACTTCCGCAGAAATATAATTTTATTAGGTAAAAAACCTTGAAAATATAATTGTTTATACACTGCTATGGACGCTGCCATCTTGTACTTGTAAAAGTTAAACTTTTCGAAATGTGGCCGAGGCTCCTGATAGAGTTAATGCAACTGTTATTTTTACGTTTGACTAAATATTAGAGTTAATAGAAAAATTTCAACCTGTAGTAGAATGAGGATAAATATAATTGTATTTTTTTTTAATGAAAGATAAATCCTTTACATCTCGGAATATAATATATACTAAAACATTAGAATATCCGTATTTCAATTTTATTTTACATTTGAAATATCGTGTTTTGAAATTTAAAGTTTAACGTTCATTTTTATTTTGTAGATTAGATGATGGTTTGTTGTTGGGCGAGGGGAGGGGGGAAGGGGGGGTGGGGTCTTTATTCAAAGTTTTCACAGTTCAACGTTTCTTATAAAAATGTCATTTTAATTTAATTAAATTAAAAGACATTATTTTATAAAATAACAGCCAGCCAAACAAAGGATATATTATATATAGTAATTTATTTAAAAGGATATACCATGTCCTGAATGCCTGGAAAGAAGGAGGATTTGTTGTTGTTTTATTCTTGCATACGGAACAAGAGAGCAGTTTTTTTAAATCTAATCTGAGTGTTGTATTAGATTCTTGTTGCGTTTTATGTCCAATTAATTGTAATGTCTTATGTGTTATTACTAGGGTGCAATCTATCCGTCTTCTCGTGTTTCTAGATTTAATTATTAAACTCTTGCTACTTTTGTTAATTTTGAAAATTTAACTGTCATTAATCTTGCTGCTCTTTTTAAAAATGTGTTCTAGCTTATCTAAATGTTCTTTGGTATGTGAGTTTTTTGGGTGGAAACTCAATAAAATTTTCGCTGTTTTGTTACGTCCTGTCAGGCTCACTCATACACTGTTTACGTGTTATCCATCTGCTTATCTATAAGCCTGATTGCAGTCTCACCTACATTTGTTCACTGCTTAATCACACACGCGCGCGTGCGCTTGCACGCACACACAATGTTCTAGAAACAAAAAAATATATATATATTTTAAAAATATATTTTTAAGTTTAAGGTAAATATGTGATTGAATCTTAAAGGGTTCTACGTGAATGGATAGAACTTGAAGAAACATAATTATACACATTATTATGTTTAGCTATTATAATCAACAGAAGGAAAATGATAACGTTATTAACACTTAGGGACTTGTTGCTCTTTTCATTTACCCTTATTATTTAGAAGATCATCAACATACATAATTCCCGTAATGGATATAATGCTTCTTGGATGTAATGCTGATTTGTTCAATAGTGCGCACCAAAAATTACTGCACCAAATATAACTCTTTTCGAACGTTCCGCATAAAATTGTTCCAAATGATAATAAATGAATCAAATAAAAATAAATGAAAGTTCTGTATTACGTTATTTTTTAATCTGATGTGTATTTATTTTGAAAACTTCCGTCATTTTTGACGGGTGATACGCTAGTATATAAATAACAGTGAGCTAAATTATCGCACAGTATTGTGTAGGCATTTGCGAGAACTGATCAATCTTTTTAAAGCAGGCCTACAAAACATTTCATTGTTCAGATTGAAACTGTCGGGGGTTATGAAGTCATTTTATCTAAAAATTGAATTCGTACTTCAGCTTTTTTGCATGGTCAATATTTTAGCAGACGAGTTTTGAAAGGAAATGTTTGACTGATGTGGGGATTTATTGGGAGTGAGGGGGGGGTTCATTTATGACTTACCTGCGTCTGGAGATGTAGCACATTTTTGTGATGTTTGTGGGGGGGGGGTCAGTGTGACAGCCACGAAGCGTGTACCCATTTTCCCTATCTGCTCTGGTCAAGTTTCCTGCTTTAAGTTTAGCCACTGAGGTCAGCGTCTGACAGGAACTGCAGGGGTGGGGATATAAACTGTGTGTTGTGAGTGATACAAGATTTCATGAATCTAGAATCCAATAGGACAACAGCCGAATGAAGAATGGTTACAGAAGGATAGAACGATCAACGTAGAGTGGAGATATTAACAAATGGAATAGATATTGTTTAGTTAGAGAGGCACGTTGACTTTGATTGAAGTGAATTTATGGTAGTTTGGGTGTCATCCATAACTTGTGTCTACAAAAAATATTTTAGAATAAAGAACAAAAATGGATGTTAGTCTGGGGATAGCTGGGTTTGAGTTGAGTGATTTCCCTTGGTCAAGGACTTTTACAAAAAATTGGTTGTCACTTTAAGAAATTATGCACCAGGAGTGGATAAACATCAAAAGAAATTAAAGAATGGGAAAGATCTAATGATGATATGACAGAGAAATTTCTGGTGGGAGTTCAAATCTGGAGCAGGAATGTGCCCGCACATATTTATATATATTTATATATATTTAAAATTTATATATATTTATATATAATTTCTTGTTTATCTTCTTAATGATGTTTTTTTAAAACAATCTAAACGTTATAGAGTTGTGCTGTTTATTTTTATCTTGCGATGGCATAATATTATGATTATTTTTTATGTCGTTAAACTGAGCCGAATACGTATTTCTAGCTGTAAGTGGAAATGTTAGCTTATACAATTATATAACTTTTCTGGTAAATCAATAAAATATTTAATCTAGCCTACATATTATTTACAAATTGGAAATTATTTTTTTGTACAGTTATTGACAAAAATTAGAAGACAAAGAATTCGCCAGATCGCTGGCCCTATTATCTCATTATTGAAGAAAAACACAATCCAACTATTCCAGGTAACGACTGAGCCGGGACTGACTGTCGCCTCAGATCTCTGACTGGAATGTCAGGGAATGGAAATGCCATGCGCCGATCTAGTGAGAATGATGGCAATATTGTGCGGCGACTGCAAAACAAGGTGAAGGTGAGACTGACAAGGAAACTTTCGCACTTCAAATTAAATGTGGACATTTCTTTTTGTAGGAAATAAGTTGTAACCAGTCTTGAGAACCTTTGCAAACTCGTGCTGGAAAGATATTTAAACTAAGTTCCTCTTTGATGTGTGTAACACGGGTGACCGCAACGAGGTGCAGTATTGTATTAACGGTAGGTCAAGTATTGTATTGCCATTACATAACGTGTTAGCTATCCGGTAGGTAACGTATTGTAATGACGGTAGTTAACATATTATCTATTCGGTAGGTAACGTATTGTATATCCGGAAGGTATAGTATTGATTTATTGGAGATTCTGAGAACGATATACGGATATATAATTGTAAAGAAGAGCCTCTTTAAACCTTAAGTCTTTAAAAAAAGGAGAAGTTGTATTTTTAAATCCTTTATATTAACTCGTGGTGTCTGAACCCTTGCTTGCTTGCGTGCTTGCTTGTCGCTAAAACTTTGGATCGATTTTTAACCCACTTCCTCGTAAGCTAGCGAGCTGAACTTTTGCAGGCAGTTTCGTACCGATGATAAAAACAATGTATCAAAATTTCAGATCGATCGCGTGTACTGTCATTACATTATTGAATTTTTAGATTATTTTATTTATCCTCTATGTATCATGTTATTTTTTTAGATAGAGCGTCGCGGTGCGTATTATATTGAAAGACCTTTCTGTCGCGCAATAATAATAAGGTGCGTATTTTATTGACAACACTTTTTATAAACATATTCCTGATGGGTGCGCATCATATTAAACATGTTTTACGACACAACTACAATTTTGTATTTTTGGATGGTCTTGCGCTGCGTATTATAATGAACATTCTTTTAGTTACTTCTCGTACACATAGGATTTATAGTCAAAAACTTGGTTTCTTACGTTTTTTTAAAAATTATTTAATGTCTTGCCAGATATAGTTTCTCTACTTTTAATTGTTTGTCAATGTTGGCCATAGTCAATAGAAGATGTAGTGACATGTTGATAGGAAATCTAAACTTTTTAAAAGTCATTCTTCTGCTGTTTAATTAATAATTTTTTCACATACACACATATATATATTATATATATATATATATATATATATATATATATATATATATATATATATATATATATATATATATATATATATATATAGAGAGAGAGAGAGAGAGAGAGAGAGAGAGAGAGAGAGAGAGTGGCAGGGACAATGAGAGAGAGTGTGTGAGACAGTGAGAGTGAGAATATGACAATTATCAAGTATTATATTATAATAAGTAGTGCCCATGGATCTTATAAGCCAGTTGTCATTTTAGTTGGTCAGTTGCAATTTTGACCAACTCAAATTTACAATTTTCAACTGTGACCTACTACAATTTACAATTTGCAACTGTGACCTACTACAATTTAATATTTGCAACTGTGAACTACTACAATTTACAACTGTGAAGTACTACAATTTACAACTGTGAACTACTACAATTTACAACTGTGACCTACTACAATTTACAACTGTGACCTACTACAATTAACAATTTGCAACTGTGACATACTACAATTTACAATTTGCAACTGTGACCTACTACAATTTACAACTGTGTCCTACTACAATTACTATTTGCAACTGTGAACTACTACAATTTACAACTGTGAACTACTACAATTTACAACTGTGACGTACCACAATTTACAACTGTGAACTTCTACACTTTACAACTGTGACCTACTACAATTTACAACTGTGAACTACTACAATTTACAACTGTGAACTACTACAATTTACAACTATGAAAAACTACAATTTACAACTGTGATGTACCACAATTTACAACTGTGACCTACTACAATTTACAACTGTGAACTACTACAATTTACAACTGTGACGTACCACAATTTACAACTGTGACCTACTACAATTTACAACTGTGACCTACTACAATTAACAATTTGCAACTGTGACATACTACAATTTACAATTTGCAACTGTGACCTACTACAATTTACAACTGTGTCCTACTACAATTACTATTTGCAACTGTGAACTACTACAATTTACAACTGTGAACTACTACAATTTACAACTGTGACGTACCACAATTTACAACTGTGAACTTCTACACTTTACAACTGTGACCTACTACAATTTACAACTGTGAACTACTACAATTTACAACTGTGAACTACTACAATTTACAACTATGAAAAACTACAATTTACAACTGTGATGTACCACAATTTACAACTGTGACCTACTACAATTTACAACTGTGACCTACTACAATTTACATCTGTTACCTACTACAATTTACAACTGTGACCTACTACAATTTACATCTGTGACCTACTACAATTTACAACTGTGACCTACTACAATTTACAACTGTGACCTACTACAATTTACATATGTGACCTAGTACAATTTACAATTTACAACTGTGACCTACTACAATTTACAACTGTGACCTACTACAATTTACAACTGTTACCTACTACAATTTACATCTGTGCCCTAGTACAATTTACAACTGTGACCTACTTCAATTTACAACTGTGACCTACTACAATTTACAACTGTGACCTACTACAATTTACAACTATGACCTACTACAATTTACATCTGTGACCTAGTACAATTTACAACTGTGACCTACTACAATTTACAACTGTGACCTATTACAATTTAAAACTTTGAACTATTACAATTTACAAATGTGACCTACTGCAATTCACAATTTGTAACTGTGACCTACTACAATTTACAATTTGCAACTACAATTTACAACTCGCAACTATAAACAACTACAATCTACAACTTACAACTATAAACAACTACAATCTACAACTTACAACTATAAACAACTACAATCTACAACTTACAACTATAAACAACTACAATCTACAACGTACAACTATAAACAACTACAATCTACAACTTACAACTATAAACAACTACAATCTACAACTTACAACTGTGACATACAGCAATAGTATCAATACAAAATGTCCACCTAGAGATCATTCTGACCACAGTTTCAGCATCCATTGTTTAATCACCAAGTCAGAACATTGAATCAATATTTTGGTGATGGGGATATTGAACGGGACAAATGGTTTTTCTGCCAATTTGACAGAGCGAAAACCTAAAATTTGATTGGAAAAAAAACATTCATGCATTTGCAATTTAAAAAAAAATACTGAAGAACTTCAATAGGTTTTTTTTAAATTAAATCTGACCCTTTTTTTTTGTTGCTATAGAGTTTCCTGTTATCACAAAAGAAAATATTGGCAATTATTGGTAGGTCTGAGAGAAATTGTGACTGCCTGTAAAGACTATCATATGGAAAGATATAAATACTCGGTTCACCGACAAAACGGCACCGGACAAAACGGCCCCGACAAATGGGCTCCGACATAACGGCCCCGTCAAAACAGCCCTGGACTACTAGTAAAAATAAAACAACCCCGTAAAAACAAAGTTTTTTACTATAAATCCCTTATATATGAGACATAACTAAAAGTATTGATTATGTTCAAAAGTGACAAACATTTACAGACTGAAACCGAAATTATCTCCCTTGGCTTTAAAACTAGGTCAACTCTAGCAGACGACGACTAAACATTCTAAATAGTGATTTATATAGATAAACTAAAAATGCATTAATTTAATTACGGTACGTTCGATCGATCTGAAATTTTGATACGATGCATTGTTAGGTAAGACGGGTCCGTGTGCCAAATTTCAGCTCGATGGCTTTACTGGAAGTGTGTCATTTTTGACTTTTGTTTTTCCGCGTGACGACAGTCGACGACGAATGAGACGGCGGTGAAGTTAATATAAGGTATTTAAATACAATTACAATCAAATATCATATATAGTATTTTTACTCACCGATTCAGTGTCAGTTTTAGTTCACAAGAAGCAATAATAATGAATTCACAAGAAAGAATTTAATAGCCTTTACATGTACGATATATTACCGAGTCACGGTTGTTTGTTGACAAGAAATGATATAATAATAATTAATAACATCACAAGAAACAATTTTACAATTTTACCACTTTTTTATTCGTGAAAAGGTTTTAAAAAATGCTTAAAATGCACAAAAATGTAAAATTTTTGTTTAAAATTATGAAGAATTGTCGTTTTGAAGCGTTTTGTCGGGGCCGTTTTGACCGGGCCGTTTATGTTGTCGGGGCCGTTTGTGCATGACGGGTCACGAAATACTCTCATATGTGATAATAAAAATACTCTCCTGGGGTTTAAATAAATGAGAAATAATATTTGATATATAAATACTTTGATATGGGATAATTTAAATACTCTCGTATGTGATGAAATAAATACTCTCATGGGATAATATGATGAATATAGTCTCTCATATGTGATAATATATATACTCACGTTGGTTAATATAAAAACTTTCATATGGGATAAAATAAATACTTTCTTATGGGATAAGGTTAAAATTAGTGGACACTGTTTTGCTATTATTATATAAATCAAAATTTTAATCAGTTTGACATGAAGAAAAGCTGGACTTAAATTTTCCTCATATGATAGATTCATTACTTATATATATTTTTTAAAATAAAAATTAGAGACGCTGTGACACGAAGGTGCACAAAGTTCAGTGTGGATAATGCATGCCAACTGCTGGGGCGTGTGTTCTAAGACAATCGTTTGTTGTGTGTGCACCACATATCCGCTGATATCCGGGTTAATCCTCGCTCCCAAATAAGATACGTCGTGGGCATAGGCCCGCCAAATACCGTTGATATCAGAGTAAAAACTCAACCACTCCTCTCCATATAAGATACGTCATCAAAGACTGGCCGTGACTCCGTGACTACAAGCTGACTTAAGGGGTTTGCGGCGGCGGTTCTTAGATTCTAGACCAGTGGTTCCCAACCATTTTTGGGGGACAACCCCATTTTATAAAAAAAACATGTTACCCGTGACCCCCATGAAATTTAAATAAGTCATTTTCAATAACGTTTTGACAACAACAAAAAAGCAATTTTATTTATAGTGAATATTTTTAGTCGACAGTTGGCGACCCCCAGAAAACCCGTCGTGACCCCCTTGAGGGTTGCGACACAAAAGGTTGGGAACCGCTATTCTAGACCAAAGAGGTCTATAAATGAAAGATACGTTTTTACTTATCTCTTTATTATCATAATCCAAAAAAACAAAAACATGTAATGTATTATGTCTCCAATGCCTGATTGACTAAAACACACATCTACTGTTGTGAGTTTTCAAAATTAATCATGGAATAAGATTTACACATGAACAACCCATCAACAATATTAAATATATCTTCTGACATTTATCGGTTATAAACGAATTCATGGTTTGTCTCGACGACATTTTATTTTCCATTCGCTCGATTGCTTGTGTTGTCTATTTCCCCTAGCTTTGCCATTCATCTTGACTTTCCGTTAAACTAATTTCCCGGCACCAATCTTGGGCACCCCTGCAGATATGACATAAGTACGGCGCTATCTGTCAATCTATTTGAGGAACAAATCAATAACAAAAAATTGGGGAGATTTTGGACATTCACACACGCTGTGGACCTGACTTCGGCTTATTTCTTGATTGGTCTCATGTGGGTTTGTTTAGGTGGGGACTTTGATCGTTATGCTTAGAGGCAGGGACTTAAGAAGAAGAAAAAAAGACGTTTCAGTCAGCTATGAATCTTCTGTTTTCACAAATAAACTTGGAAACATTGCAGGATTTGTCGAAACGAAATGATGCTCTACTCTCGGAAGAATTTTTTTAAAAGGTTTTTAACGTACATTTATTCTCCCTTTCGTTGAACTTAAAGTATTACATATTATAAATATCCGGGAAACACAGAGTGTTACCATGGCGATGGAAGAATTCTAAAATGTCACGAGCCTCCTAAAGTTAAAAAAAAATTACAAGGGTGTCAGTAAGGGTTAGGGAAATCTTGGCAACAGTTTTCGGATGCATAAGTTATCTGTTTAGAGACAGATTGGGAGGAGGTTAGGGGGCCGCCCATAAATGACGTCACGCACCTAGAAAAAAAAGGGGGGGGGTTACACTTTTGTGACGAGGGGGGGGAGGAGGGGTGTTTAAGAAATGTGACGTCACATCAAAACGCTCAACTTTAAATAAAAGTTCCACTTAAATATTACAATTTATTTTATGACGTTTTAAACGGCTTAACACGTGTTACGATATAAGAGTGCAGGCTTACACTAAATAAACACTTAAATGAAACATGCTCATGCTCATTTTCAAATAGAAAATACGTCTTTTATGGGGTTGGGGGGGGGAAGCTTTGTGACGTCATATTGGAGGAGGGTCTAAGTTTTTGTGACAACGCGTAACGAGGGGGGAGGGGGTGAAAAATCGGCCAAAATTGCGTGACTTCATTCATGGCCGGCCCCGTAGTGCTCCGGACAGCACTTTTTGAGAGGTGGCAACAAAATTTCATCAGAATATAGGCACTTAAGCGATTTAAATAAATGGCCCCAACTCTTTAAAACTTAAAAAAAAATCCCTTATATTAACTTCACCGCCGTCTCTGTCTTGGTCGGGCAGACGGAAAAACAAAAGTAAAATAATGACCCACTTCCCGTGCTGCTATCGAACTGAAATTTTGCACATAGTCTCGTGTCACCTAACAATGCATCGTATCAAAATTTCAGATCGATCGAACGTACCGTAAATACATTAATGCATTTTTAGTTTATCTATATAAAACTATATGTAGCGATCGCCATTGTTTACATTTTACGGGTCACTTCCCGCCAGCCATCGGTGACCAAATCTCGTGTTTTAACCAGGTGGAATTCACTCAGTTTCAGGCTGTAAATGTTTGTCGCGTTTGAACAAAATCAATACTTTTAGTTATGTCTCACATATAAGGGATTTATAGCATAGTCAAAACTTTGTTTTTATGGGGTTAATTAATTTTACTTACTGCTTCAAGCTAAAGGAACTCTCTCTCTCTCTCTATATATATATATATATATATATATATATATATATATATATATATATATATATATATATATATATATTTGTTTTGGTTTGTTTGTTATAATAAAACGTTACTCATTCTTTTCACATCAACACATCGTTGTGAAGTTCTAATTGCTTCTACAGGCAAAAAGGGTGGGGGGGGGCATTCAACAGACATCAGGATACACGACTGTTTGCAAGAACTGATGCATGATGATTTTTGACAGATTTATTTTTAAAAATTGACACAGCCAGATGAAAACTTCAACACAATCAGACCGACTGTAGGAACGCCATCAATTTATTCTCTTTTTAAAAAATTTATTAAACTTTTTTTTTCCCCTTTTTTTTTAAAGAATCCTGTGATTCAATGATGTCCGAAATTATTTGATCATAAGTTAATTTATATGAACAAATTGACTCATTAATTGAACCCCCGAGACGGAGAACGAGAGAGCAAATTTAAATTTCAGGTGACGTAAGTTAAGATGCAGCTGTCACATGAACAAGAGTCAAGAGTAAAGTTTTCTTCTTCATTAGAATAAAGTTTACATAGACATTTTTGTTAGAGGTTTTGACAGGCACTGAATTTTCAAAACATATAGTTCCTCACACCGGCTAATCTACTAATCTACTGGGCGTTGGTGACCATGATTTCAAATTAGAGCACGTATCTCACAGGCCATGACAAACAAGGACTTTTGGTTGAACGTATGAGTCATGAGCTATAAAAATGAATTACTGAATCCAAACCCAATTCATTGATTTATTAAAGTTGTTTACGCTATTCATGCTCGAATGCTCGAAGTAAACATGTCTAACATGATAAAAATATTTAGAATATTCCTTACAGTTGTCATAAGTAATGCCAGCTGTAAGAATAGCTTCTCTAAATTTGAGTTAAGCGAAAGTTCATTACGGTAAGACGAGTAGATAAACAAAGTATATTCTATAGCTGTAGCTGCTATTTGCGACATTGATAGTAACTATCAAAAAGTTGACCCTGTGGAAAATGCAGAAATCTTCTATTTTAGATCAAGAAAGAAAAGTACTCCAATTTTTATTTACAAAACTAGTGTATTACCCGTCAAAAATGACGAACGTTTTCAAAATAAATACATTACAGCTGAAATCTATTTATTTTGAAAAATACACATCAGGATAAAAAGTAATTTAATACAGAAATTTTTTTTTATTATTATTAATTTATTTTCATTTTGCATAATTTTATGTGGAACGATCGAAAAGAGTTATTTTTGTCCAGTAATTTGGTGCGCTGCTTTCTAAAATTAGTAGTGTCACGGACAGACAGACGTGACATACATTGCAAATTATGTGTGTTAAATGTCCTTATTTTTATTACCTTTAAATTTTAAAAATATATTTACTCTAAGTCTAAAGCTAGTGGCCTATTTCATGTAAAAAAAAATGGGGGGCGGGTGGATTTGGCATCTGTCCAGGTAGAAGAAACACAGGCTACACCGCTGTTTCTTTTCTTCTTTGCATGTCTCACACAAGTTATCTTTTTTTTTCTTGTTGTAAGAATCGAGCTGCAAGTGATGGAAGTAAGTACTGTGAGTATGAATATCTACATCTCCTAGGTCCCTAGTTTCTTTTCTAAATAAGTTAAGCTCTAAATCATCTATTTACTGACTGGTCAGTGAGACTGGAAAATGACCTTGACATTTAGTCTTTCCGCTGCTTAAAATACTCAGCTTGATCAACGACGGGCGAGGGTCAATATTGACGTCAAATGGTCGAGATCCCATCGAGCGGGCACTTGACTGCGAAGAACTAGGTCACGTGATACAGATATCCTGTCGTGCGGATCTTCAGGTCACATTACGGCCCATTTCGGTGAAGTGAAGACAGATTTTTAATGAAACTGGTCGTTAAAACAGAAATAAATAAATATATTTTTTTACAGTTAACTGTGTTGTTAAATCATACAGTACAATTATTCCATTGGATCTCTTAAAAAAAATTTTTTTTTCAAGAATCATCCTGCCTAGGACTACAATGTTTTCAAATTATTTTTTTTAACCACCATTGCTAAGAAAAATAGAATCCACACCCTCGAAAAATTAAATAAATTTATTTTATTTAAAGCCACATACTTTAGACGCTAATAAAATATTGAACAAAGCTTCCATCTACCGAAAATTCTGCCTGGAGTGAAACCACCCACAAAATTCCATCATCCTTGTCTCAACGGTGGTCGAGTGGCATGTGCGCTCGACTGGTGTACTGGTGGTCACGGGCTCGAATCTCTGTGAAGGCAGGGATTCATTCCAGGGTCCAAGGGTGTCCCTGAGTCCACCCAGCTCCGAATGGGTACCTGACACTAGTTAGGGAAACAAAGGCGGCTGGGTAATGCGTGGAACCCTCATAGCCGTGGCCTGTGAACGCTGTATCACTTGCCAACAGCCGGGCATGGTCTGTGGACGCAATGATCTTCTGTATAGAAGGAGCGTCTCTGGAGATAAGACAATCATATCAGAACTATATGGCGGGGACATGATATCGTTTAAATTTGTTTTGTCATTCTTGAAAAAAACAACTGATTTTGTGCGGGGTACCATGGGAGGAGAACCCTTGGTTGGGACCATAAACGAGAGAGGGATTCAGTGAAATAATCGGAGTTGGGTGAACACTAGAGGTCGTTGTGCCTAAAGGTGGGAAGGGGAGATGGTAGGTGGGGGTTTAAGGGTATTAGGGTGAGTTTGAATCGGTTTACTGGGAAGTGAGAATTTTTTAGAGATTATATAGGTGGGGGGAGGTGGGGGAGTAGGAGAAAACTGTGTGTGTGGGGGGGGGGTAAATCATTGAACTGTTATATGCGTTCTTCACTGACCTTAGTCTCAAGTACGACAAAAATAACAATGGAGGTCACGTACTTGTGCTAATCTTAAGCGCTGAATATACACCTCGGTAGAGCCACTTTGAGCTGTCTTCTATTTTTGACGTATTCATTACCACCCACTACCTCCCACCCTCTCCGGTGTCCCGTATACCAGAATGTCAACTTAACCCCGAGCCCTAGCGGCCAGTCCAAAATTATTCAAAAACTGACCATTGTGGCATGCCAATAACAATCTTGATGACCTTCACCCACGCCAGCAGGCGACCATTTCCCATTCATGGCTCGTATCACCGTGGGGACCGGATGCTAACATAAACACAACACGCATGGCTAATGAGGTCGGAGGTGACAACACCTCGCCCTACGTGAAACCAATTGACCATTTCCCATTCATGGCTCGTGTCACCGTGGGGACCGGATGCTAACATAAAACACAACACGCATGGCTAATGACGTCGGAGGTGACAACACCTCGCCCTACGTGAAACCAATCGTTAGTGCTCCAATAAATGGTGTCAACAATGTGTTGATGAAGTGGTCAGCGGAGTGGTGATTGGCCGTACAGGTGCAATCACCCCCCCCCCTTCTCCCGTTTCAACAGATCGAACATTCTTTCGGAAACGTGACCAAACCCCGTGATGACGTCATTAACGTGTAATTCATATGATAGGCCACCCCACCGCCTGAATTAGTGACATCCCCCCCCCCACACCAACGCCGACCCTTGAATCAAGAATAGCTACAATAATTACAGGCGCGTAGCGACGTGTACACACGGACGTGGTTGTTGGGTTGTTGCCGCTGAAGGAAATCGCTGTTCGTAACCCAATTAAGAGAATCGTGCGTCACAATTTTGTCACAGTTGAAGTCAACAAGCTTTCATTACAAACCTATAACAATCTAACCTCGAAGTGGTTGAGTAAGGGAGCATAAGGGAAACCTGAAAAACAACACGGCGCAACACGCGATGTGTCGGAACAAGCTTACAAATCAAAAACAAAACAGAAAGTAGCGTTTTGTTGCTGGCGTGTGTTCATGAAAGTTTTCTGTCCCCACCCCCCACCCCCCAACAATCTTTATGCACATTTTCACAGACCTGCCCCCGTCCCCCCGACACTTACGTTGCATTCTCGTCAAGTTAACTAAAATGTGACAAAATTTGGACAAATTTCAGCGTTTTTTTTTCAAGAACCGATTGTAGTTGGCTGAAACTAGGGCTGCGGAAATTAACGATTAATTTCTCGATTAATCGTTAAAAAATTTTAACGATTAAATTATTTTTAACGATTAATCGACCCTTCACTTATAAATTATTAGAAGTAAAAAAAAAGTAATAAATTTTAAAAAAAATTAGCATAAAAAATAGTAACTAATTTCCTGACGATTACACGAACATTTTGGTTTTAAACTATTGCCTGACGGGAATGTTCAAAATGATGATAAAGTTTGTCTACCATGATTCTAACACTTTGCCTACTTATCAAATCAAATGAAAAGCGTATTAAGCTAATGGCAGTAATGGAGTCTGACACAGAGACAGAAAATGACGACTGCTCTTTTGATGAATTACTGCGTTACAAAATGAAGATGAAAGTACCTGAATCCATTAACCCTCTACAATGGTGGAAACTTAAAATGAACACCGATATCCGATAATGTTATTCCTTGCCAAGACCGTTTTGTGCATATTAGTACCTCAGTTCCATGTGAATGATTGTTCAGCTCGGCTTGTTATATTGTAAATTAGACCCGCTCATCACTCGAACCAAATAATGTCAACACACTTCTCTTTTTGCGTAGTTTGTTAAAAGATGACATATAAAGGAAACATTCCAGTGTTATTTAGATTTTCAACAAGAACGTTTTATAAATGTTGCTTATCACATTATAAAATTTAATTTTTGGCTTTAATCAAACTTAACGATTAATTAATCGTTAATTTTTACAAAAGTTAACGATTAAATTTAAATTAGCTTAAACCTTTTTTTTTGTCAAAGTAAAGGTAAACATAACAACAATCTATTATCTTAGATCTGCCGTGGTAAGCCCACACAGGTCTGCACTCTATACATCCAGGATTATTGACTGACAGTCTATCGGAGCACATTCTATTATTGACTTCTGACTGAAGATCTGACTTGATGATGACGTGGTTTCCGTAGCTCAGGACAAAGACGTGGGAATAGCCGTCGCGTTGTTTGACTCGGGGTACAGTTTTGTAAGGACCGGACCCCCTGCAACGATCTAACAACACGGCTCCACGTAGCCAGCAGTTGAGATCTTTATCCACGCGTTCAATGGCTGGAGATGATTCAATACTTACGGAGAAATGGGGGGCTTTTGGATCGAAGACATTTTTTGTATGACCTTATCTCTGGTATTCGACTTTATACAGCTTAATGTTGTTTAAATTCATATTCAGAAGCGTAACCAGGTTTTGTGGAGCAGTGTTTAACACCCGTTGAAAACTCTTCAGTTGATGGGGGGAAAACATAACGCCCCTGTCTAATTTTCTCCTCCAAATAATATCTGTTATTGTTGACATGTTTGTGTTGGCATGACGTACTAAAATCAATAAAAGTGACAGATTTCCTTAGTCCCTGGCGATACATGGTATTTGAAAGCCCACCCCACCGCCCCCTAGCCAAGTTTGACGTTGGGAAATCATTTCATGGCCATTTGAAAGCACCAGCTTTTTATCATCTTTTGGTAAAGATTGGATTTTGATAAGATTTATTATACTTATTATATATTTATAAATATCGTATATATATTATAAATATGCACATTATATATATATATATATATATTATGTATATATATATATACATACATATATGTAGTCGGGTCAAGAGATTTTTGTTTTCAAAAAGATAACAGTTATTGCCAATTTTCCTAAAAGTCTCAAAAACATGAGAATTTTCTCTATATATAATACGCCAGGGCAAGAACACGCAGGCAAGCAAGCAAAACCGCAGTCTATATATAGAATACACCATAGCAAGCAAGACAAACAACCCATCGCTTGCCAACGCAGTCTACATATGAAATACATCAGAGCAAGCAAGATGCATGCAAACTCTCCCTTTCCCTTTCCTTCCATGCCCATCGTTGGTCTCGAGACATGCGCACTGCGGTTTGAGCTACTCCCCCCCTTCCTGCTCTGCGTTGTATGCTACACTGTGGGTCAGATTTAGTTCATCTCATTCATTCGCCCATCAACTCCTCGTCTCATCAGACTTTCCTTAAGACATGCCGCCGTGAACAAGATACGAAATGATCCCTGCCCCCCTCCCCACACACACAAACCACCAACCTTCCCATGATATTACAAGGTCACGTCTTCTTGACAGTTGTCCAGTTTTTGACCCTGTTCAAAAAGGTTATAAACTGTAACTTCAGATAACGTTGTTTACAATTTCTGAGTAATAGATATGTCTCTGTCATACGAAGGCGCAAGCTGAGATCACGAAGACACCCGAATGTGTCGTAACTAACGAATCTGTACCCAAGTTGGCAGCGCAAAGATTGCCGTAAAAAGCTTTGATTATCTGGGTGATGAGACGAGGAACTTGTCCGAACATTTGGAAGATTTTCTGTTTTGTTAGCAGCGCCCTAACGGTCCGTTGTTCTGTGACAATTTCTGATAGAGACTGACTCCTGGTATGATAGAGACTGACTCCTGGTATGATAGAGACTGACTCCTGGTATGATAGAGACTGACTCCTGGTATGATAGAGACTGACTCCTGGTATGATAGAGACTGACTCCTGGTATGATAGAGACTGACTCCTGGTATGATAGAGACTGACTCCTGGTATGATAGAGACTGACTCCTGGTATGATAGAGACTGACTCCTGGTATGATAGAGACTGACTCCTGGTATGATAGAGACTGACTCCTGGTATGATAGAGACTGACTCCTGGTATGATAGAGACTGACTCCTGGTATGATAGAGACTGACTCCTGGTATGATAGAGACTGACTCCTGGTATGATAGAGACTGACTCCTGGTATGATAGAGACTGACTCCTGGTATGATAGAGACTGACTCCTGGTATGATAGAGACTGACTCCTGGTATGATAGAGACTGACTCCTGGTATGATAGAGACTGACTCCTGGTATGATAGAGACTGACTCCTGGTATGATAGAGACTGACTCCTGGTATGATAGAGACTGACTCCTGGTATGATAGAGACTGACTCCTGGTATGATAGAGACTGACTCCTGGTATGATAGAGACTGACTCCTGGTATGATAGAGACTGACTCCTGGTATGATAGAGACTGACTCCTGGTATGATAGAGACTGACTCCTGGTATGATAGAGACTGACTCCTGGTATGATAGAGACTGACTCCTGGTATGATAGAGACTGACTCCTGGTATGATAGAGACTGACTCCTGGTATGATAGAGACTGACTCCTGGTATGATAGAGACTGACTCCTGGTATGATAGAGACTGACTCCTGGTATGATAGAGACTGACTCCTGGTATGATAGAGACTGACTCCTGGTATGATAGAGACTGACTCCTGGTATGATAGAGACTGACTCCTGGTATGATAGAGACTGACTCCTGGTATGATAGAGACTGACTCCTGGTATGATAGAGACTGACTCCTGGTATGATAATTCAAAATTGTGTGGTCAGTATGAGAGGCACTGAGTTATAGTAAGATCTTTTACGTTTACAAACCACTCGATCAAGAGGGTATGGGTGGGTGGGGGAGGGGTAGTAGGGCTGAGGCACTCGATCAAGAGGGTATGGGTGGGTGGGGGAGGGTAGTAGGGTAGAGGCACTTGATCAAGAGGGTATGAGGGGGGGGGTAGAAAGTAATCTTAGACCAGTGGTTCCCAAACTTTTTTGACCCACGGACCCCTTTTATAGTCAAAACCTGCCCACGGACCCCCAAGTGAAAAACATAAATGCATAGTACAAAAATACAAATAAAAGAATTTTAATAAACAAATATTTATTGAAATTATTACTTTTGTTTAAAATAAAATTTAAAACAATTAATGACTTGGTAAAACGTGATGAGATTTTATGAATGTATTTATTTCCATCTCAATGTTTGTGAGTAGCAACCACAAATGCCCACGAGCACTATTTTCAAGCCGGTTAATAGGGTTTTTTAAAATTATTTTTTTTATGAGGAGGGTCATAACGGCAATGAATCTTTGTTTTAGCAAATAGGAAGACGGGAAAGCTGTCAACAACTGCTGTAAAATTACCAAAAATGCATGATATAAAATTGCGATCTTTTTTTGTAACCATAATTTGTGGTATCCTTGTTGAAACATTGGTTTAAGTTCCTCATTTTTGAATATTTCAATAAGCTTCTCCTGTAATAGTATGGTTTCATCTGTGTTTGGGATCTGAGTTGGAAATATCCAAGTGAATAGTGTCTTCCAATCTATGGTTCAGATCTGCATAAAAAGCCATTAAGTGTTGAAAGTAAGCCAACAAATCTCCATCTCTGCTTTGCAATTTCTAAAGATTAGGAAACGGACAACATTCTCCACTTCCCATTTACGCTCTTAGTTTTTTTTATTAATTTAAATTGGTTAACTAGTAGTTTCAAATTAATTTCGTTAAATTTTGCAAATTAATTAGTCATAAAAGATATGTCATTTCTTGAGATAATTATGTAACAAATAATTGTCTTTGCTTTCCAGGAATTCCAACACTGAATCAAAGAGATCATAAAGTCGATGTAAACATGAATGTTTTTTAGTTAACCAACGTACTTTTGTGTTAATTAGAAAACGAATAAAATCCTCATCATTTTGCAAACAAATTTTAGCAAATAATCCCACAAGGAGGCATTCCTTTTGATTTTATTAACTGCTCTAATGAAATACTCTAGTCTAGTGATCCATGCAAACGTTCACTAAGATTTTTTTGTGACAAATGACAACAATGAATAACACAATGTATTGAAAATATATTCAGTATAGCTTTTATTAAGTATGCTTTGGTATATTCCAACCATTGCCGGAGCACGGTGAGTAGCAACAGAAATGAGATTTTTCAAAGGTATAACTTTTACATCGAAAATTCTTTTTAGTTCAGCAAATAATGTTTCACCTTTTGTATCTGTTTCCAAACATTTAGCAAATAACAACTCTTGGTAAAGTTTTTCTTCTTTTAAAAATTTTATGTAAGCTAAAAGTAAAACTTCGTTTTCTGGTAACGTAAACTCCTAAAGCTGAAAAAGAATTTTCAACGCATTGAGCCATTTCGTCAGTCCATCTTTTTATTTTTTTATTAATACTCAGTTTTATAATGTTGAAAGCTGGGTTGTGGAACACTGTGCATATAACCTAAATTACAGCGGCTAAAATAAGTTCATCACCAATAGTGTACAGCTTTTGGGAGTATGCAATCAGGAGCGGCCTTTGGGGCAATCGCCCCAGGCCGCGCGCTAGGGGGGCCCCGCGTTTCAGACTTGAGAATATTTCGTCATTAATTAGCGTATGTAAATTATAAAGTGATTCGCTGATGTGATGGACCAAGATATATGAGAATGTCATCCTGCATGTCGAAGCACACTGCATGTAGTCATGTACACAATGCACTTAGAAACATGCATTTGAAATATTGCCTTGTACAATAAATTGCATTTTAACGTAAGTCGATACGGTATTTTTCGAAAAGAAACCATTGTTCATAAACGCAAACATAAATATATTTAGTAACAAAAGAGCCGGCAGATATTGCACTACTGAGTTTGCGTAAGAATTGATCTAATCAAGATATTATGACCTTTTGGGAATATTGGTAGTTCGCGATCGTTACCAGTACTCTGGCCCCGCGGGGTCATTGTTGCACCAGGCCTCGCGCGTACCTAACGCCGCCTCTGTATGCAATCAATATAGAAATGTATTAATGTTATAAGAAGCTTGCACGCCATCTTCATCTCGCTTAGATGTTGCCCAAATAAGTTTTTGCAATCTCACCCATATTATCTCCGTGATGGTATCTTCAATTTATTTTTTTCTTTGAAAGTTTGAAGAAACGTTAAATCCTTATCTTTTTTTTTGTCACTAAGGATTTTTATTTAATGTTCCTTAAGCTTGGAAGGTTTCATTGAATCATATGACATAGTTTTATTACAAGGTTACACAAACGTTCATCATTATATTGTATGCATATTTTATTCAGCTCAATCATTCTCTTATATTTTCTAACAAACCGCTGTTGATAATTATTAAGGCCTTTTTAATGTAATACTGCAGTAAATACCTTTTGAAAAATAATAATTTGATGTAAAATTATAAATACAACTTCTCAACTCATCTAAAAATACCTAGCCTTGCAACCTCGTTGATTCACGTTAAAAATGGTATTTTCAGACTTACTTATAGGACTTTCGAATTTCTTACGCATCATACCTTTCAATAAACCAAATATTTTGATTAGCTATACCTGTGGAACTTATCATAGTTCTACTTCCGTTTCTAGGTTAAACAACATTGTGTTCCATGACTATAACACCTAAGATCGTTATTTGATCAGTAGAAAAACCATTCACATACTATTTTATTTAATGTTTTTATTTTAAATTCCATAAAAATAAAAATGGAACACAATTTTATTATTTTTATATTTGGCCTTGTTTGGACCCCCTGACGTTGTTCAGGGACCCCCAAATCAATTTTAATTCTCCACGGACCCCCTGAATGGTTCCAGGGACCCCTGGGGGTCCGTAGGGACCACTTTGGGAACCACTGTCTTAGACCATTGAGTATGACAGATTGTCATGGGAAAGGGGAAGTTATCGAACACCAACACAATGGAAATTGATCAGCGCGAGGGGGGGGGGTAAGGAGACAATGTCGTTGGGGTAAGGGGGGTAGGTCATTTCTACTCACAAACCCACGTGACTGGACGTTAAAGGGAAGGTCACGTGTTTCTTCACCGTCTCAGATCAGAGTCACGAGCTTATCAATGGAGTGTTACAATAGCCGCGAACTTTGTGAGAGTTATCGGACATTGGGTCAGTTTCCTCCTCGGAAAAGGTAAATGATTTCGAGTAAATAATAAATAGATTCAATGTGTCTTTCCATGTGCAAATTTTATTATTTATAGTGTGGGCCCTAACAATATTTATAGTGTGACCTAACAATATTTATAGTGTGACCTAGCAATATTTATAGTGTGGCCTAACAATATTTATAGTGTGGCCTAACAATATTTATAGTGTGACCTAACAATATTTATAGTGTGACCTAACAATATTTATAGTGTGAGCTAACAATATTTATAGTGTGACCTAACAATATTTATAGTGTGACCTACCAATATTTATAGTGTGGCCTAACAATATTTATAGTGTGGCCTAACAATATTTATAGTGTGACCTAACAATATTTATAGTGTGACCTAACAATATTTATAGTCTGACCTAACAATATTTATAGTGTGACCTAGCAATATTTATAGTGTGGCCTAACAATATTTATAGTGTGGCCTAACAATATTTATAGTGTGACCTAACAATATTTATAGTGTGACCTAACAATATTTATAGTGTGACCTAACAATATTTATAGTGTGGCCTAACAATATTTATAGTGTGACCTAACAATATTTATAGTGTGACCTAACAATATTTATAGTGTGACCTAACAATATTTATAGTGTGGCCTAACAATATTTATAGTGTGGCCTAACAATATTTATAGTGTGGCCTAACAATATTTATAGTGTGGCCTAACAATATTTATAGTGTGGCCTAACAATATTTATAGTGTGACCTAACAATATTTATAGTGTGGCCTAACAATATTTATAGTGTGGCCTAACAATATTTATAGTGTGCCTAACAATATTTATAGTGTGGCCTAACAATATTCAAGGCTTTCCTTAAAAAAGTCATCAATTTAAGTTTTTCATTTACATTTTGAGCGAATGCTGCACATACTTTATGATTATTTGTACAAAACAGTTAATATTCTTCTAATTCCTTGCTTTAGAAAAAGACTTTTGTTTCACGTTTATAAGGATTAAGTGTGACTGAAATATTTCATTTTTTTATTATTTCAACATAGTAATGATTTAATTCTTTTGAAATAAAGATAAATATTTAAAATTTAAAAATAATCACTGGACTTCATTGAGAAGAACGTGGAGTGAACCTCAAAATTAAACACTAGTGAATTTAATAACTTAACGCGTGTTTAGAATATTATTTAATAACTTAACGCGTGTTTAGAATATTATTTAATAACTTAACGCGTGTTTAGAATATTATTTAATAACTTAACGCGTGTTTAGAATATTATTTAATAACTTAACGCGTGTTTAGAATATTATTTAATAACTTAACGCGTGTTTAGAATATTATTTAATAACTTAACGCGTGTTTAGAATATTATTTAATAACTTAACGCGTGTTTAGAATATTATTTAATAACTTAACGCGTGTTTAGAATATTATTTAATAACTTAACGCGTGTTTAGAATATTATTTAATAACTTAACGCGTGTTTAGAATATTATTTAATAACTTAACGCGTGTTTAGAATATTATTTAATAACTTAACGCGTGTTTAGAATATTATTTAATAACTTAACGCGTGTTTAGAATATTATTTAATAACTTAACGCGTGTTTAGAATATTATTTAATAACTTAACGCGTGTTTAGAATATTATTTAATAACTTAACGCGTGTTTAGAATATTATTTAATAACTTAACGCGTGTTTAGAATATTATTTAATAACTTAACGCGTGTTTAGAATATTATTTAATAACTTAACGCGTGTTTAGAATATTATTTAATAACTTAACGCGTGTTTAGAATATATCAGCGTTTGTTTATGTTTACTTGGTCCAAGAACATATTTGAGACAAAATCTGGACAAGCCCCAGTCGACTGTCAACATATTCTGAAATATGTATCTTATTACAAACGATCCTCCTATACAGAAATTAGTGCGTCCTACGCTTATTCGTGGTTAATGTCTAGTCTTGCATTTTTATAAGAGTTTTTAAATGTTTACAAGATGTAGGTTCTCCTGGTTACCTCAAGCAACCCACTCCACGCCCGAATTCCAGACGGGAAGAATGTTTCTGTTTGTTCGGGCAGAATGAATAAGAAAACTGTTTTTATCATAACAAGGTTGTATTAGATTATCTTTGAGTTCTTTTTTCCAAGTTAGAATTAATTTCCAAATGTATTATTACTACTTTGCTCTTTGTTCTTCTATCCTCAGTGTTTCAAGGTTTAATGATTTAACTAATGGTGTTATTCTTGTCAGTTTTGAATATTCTCCAGTATTGAAAAGAAATCAACACTACGGTTTTGCAATGAGCCAAAGAACCATTGCCCTCAAATCTCTGTCCTTTTAGTCAATGATGATAATGTTCTAATGATCAATTCTATGACGTTGTTACCCCACGCCCACACCACACACACACACACCTGATAATTTGTTATTTTGAACAAGCGTCCTAACAGTGTTGCTACAACACAACGGTACAGCCCCTAACACACTCGGTGGAGTGTAGCCTGTTGACAATAGTCGCACTCTAGCAATAACCCGGTACACATATTATTAGCAATAGTCTCAAACACAACGGTGTCATACTAAATACCGTAATCTTTAGCACATGCATAGCGTTATGCACACGATTCATTTTTACCACATACTTTATCGATAGACAGAAATTTCGTGATACAACCATTTGGGTGTCACCAGTACACAAGAGTTTTGGATACGCGATTCGGTAATTCCTGTATACAATAATTTAACTTTTACCGATAGAGTATTTGAAACGCAAACTTTCAGTTTAATGATAAAAAATATAACGGTGGCATTATGTCATAAAAATTCCATTTAACGTTTGGGTACGCAAACCGAAAGTGAAGTCTCATATGCGTCACTAGGAAGCTGCGGGGTCAAGGGGCGTATGGAGCGCACCGGGTGACACCATCACAAGGGATGACACCAAAATATAAAATTATGTATGTTTCCGTTATTTGGCACTGGCAGACTCGGGGGAGGTATATGGGGTAAGTCGTGAAGGGGTTGACACCATGAGCTCCCGCACTGTGTGACACCAACCCCAGTGACGTCTATTTGAAGGCTTAAAAAAACCCACCCTAAGCCTCTACGTGTTTTCAAATATCATTCAATTAGTTTCGAAAATTTGATTTAATAGTTATATTTTCATCTTCAGCAAGGGAAGAGGTAATAATTCAGTATCATGGCTCTTCTGGCATGCATCCAATATTATTAAAATCTCAAGTTCTGCGCTAGAGGTGGCCAATATGCAGCTCACCGCGTTAAATTGTGCGCATTGGCGACCGTTTGATAATCAAAATTATTCCTTGTTAGTCGGTAAATGTTGACGAAACTAAACTCAGGGCAATACCAACATGAATCCTTGAATGTCAAGAATTTTTTAAAAACATAGAGTAGCCTCCCGCCACAGATATCAGGTAGTCGTAGTGGCCTCCCTTCCCCAGACACCACCCACCCCATTTTGCCACATCCGCTTACTTCAGTTGGCGTCTTCGACTGCCACTCCAGGAAAGCCCCAATGAATAGCGCAGGCTCGGGACTGCTGATTTTCTTCCACATGTAGGACTGCCACTCCTTTCGTCCTGTGACGGGCGGATGTCTTTTTAAACGATTACACCCCGTATAGAACAAAAAGGTCAGCTGTTACGGAGCTGCGTTTTTAGTTGAATCTTGGCCCTTTGTTTAAATGCCTCGAGTAGAACTGCAATCATCCGATCATTAAGTGCCCCTTAAAACTAATCCATAATAACATATTGCGCCGTTCAATATATTGGTATCTATTTTTTTTACAATTATTTATTACGTGCAAGGCGATTTGAGGTTGTTTTTTTTAACCGAAGCTGCACTTAGAACAATTGGGTTGGCCAGAACAATTGGGTTGGCCATCGATGTTAATATGATAAGCTGCCCACTATAAAAACCACTTGACTTTTAACTCTAATATTTTAATGGACATAAATGACTTTAGACAAGGTACACTTTATATATATATATATATATATAAATAATATATATATATATATATATATATAGTGTCAATAGCTCTATAACCACAATCATAGAAATAAATATATGTTCTCAATTAAAACGAAACACCCAGGGAAAGAGGTTGTCATAAGCAACGAATTTTAAGACAATCCATCTTGAATTTTTCTACTAATTTTTTTTTAATTGATTGTCGCATTTTGAAATGATCCAAACTTTATCTGGAGAGCATGCACATAGGAAAACTAAATTTTCTGCACATAACCCATCCCCAAATTTTGCACTCAGTTTTCAGGTTTCGCTCATGCATCCCAATTTTTTGACTTAGCCATCACAAACAGTATTTAAACTGAAAATACCGGTAACTGATTTGTAGTGGCGTAGGTAGGAAGGGTGTTAGAAACGGGGAATAACGCACGCCCGTCCCTCCCACAATAGTGAAACCTTTTATTTATTAGGGATATTGTCCCCCAATAGCCACGATTTTAATAATGGAGCGAGGTCAAAATAACTGTGCCGACACAACTACAGTATATATATGTAATTTAAAAAACGTAAAAAAACTAAGTTTTTGACTATAAATCCTATACATAGGAGACATAACTAAAAGAATGTTCATTATAATACGCAATACGCAGCGCAAGACAATCCAAAAATACAAAATTTTAGTTATGTCTCGTAAAACATGTTTAGTATAATGCGCACCGATCGGGAATATATTTTTAAAAAGTAACGTCAATATAATACGCACCCAATAGCGCAACAGGAAAGTATTAAATAGGTCGTTCAATATAATGCGCAACGCGACACTCTATCTCAATAATTAACATGATACATAGAGATAAATAAAGTAATCTAAAAATTCAATAATTTAATTATAGTACACGCGATCGATCTGACATTTTGAAACATCGTTTTTATCACCAGCACGAGTCTGCCTGCAAAATTTCAGCTCGCTAGCTTACGAGGTAGTGGGTTAAAAATCGATCCAAAGTTTTTTCGACAAGCTAGCGAGGGCTCAAACAAACACACCACAAGTCTGTTTAAAGGATTTAAAAATGAAAGTATGCATGTATGTATGCATGTCCTTTATAGCTGACTAAACCATTCATCCGATCGCCATGAAACTTTTGGAGACTTTTGAGTACGCTCCTGGGATGGTCTCTGGTAACTTTTTGTGCAAAATTTAACACTCATGGGGCACCGGGGCCCATAATATGATTTTTTTTCTATGAGCTTTATAAAAATTAGTTTAAGCGTTAGCTATAGGGTAAATTGTTGGATCTTAATCAAACTTTGTATGCAACAACTTGGTAGCCAATATTGAAATACTATATGGGCACCAATTTCCTAATGTCCATTTCTTTGGGGCTGTGGGCCCAAAATGTCTTTTTTTCATAAACGTTTAAGATTGTATTTCCTATTTTATTATTGACGATCTTGAGAAATATAGATAAATATATTCGCCATGAAATTGGTTGAAATAAAAAGGTGTTTTGAAATTGATATCTTGCACTAAATGGGCCCTGGGGCCCATAATGTCGTTTTTTGCATATTTCAGCTACATAAAATTAGTTTATGCGTTAGCTACTCACTAAATGAATGTATCTTAACCAAATTTTGTATATAAAAACTTGGTAGCCCATATTAAAATAACAAAGGGCACTGCACTTCTAATGTCCAATTGTTCAGGGCTGGGGGCCCCAAATGTCTTTTTTTCGTATATGTTTGAGATATTATTTGCCATTCTATTTTTAACGATCTTGAGAAATATATCCATGATGAAACTGAATTAAAATGAACAGCATTTTGAAATTTACATCTTACATCAAATGGGCCGGGGGCCCCAAATGTCTTTTATACTCTAAGATATTATTTCCCCCTAAGTTTTTAACGATCTTGAGAAATATATCCATGGTGAAACTGAATTTAAATGAATAGATTTTTAAAATGCACCTCTTGAACCGAATGGGCCTGGGGGCCCCTTAATGTATTTTTCCTTATCTATTTATATAAAAATTAGTTTAAGTGTTAGATAATAAGAAAATAGCTGGATTTTGACAAAACTGGGTAAACTTGTATATAAAAACTTAAGAGCCTAAATTAAATTAGTATAGGGCACTGAACTCCTAATGTCCATTTCCTTGGGGCTGGTGGCCCTAAATGTGGTTTTTACTAAACTTTCAATATTGTTTTTCCCGATTTAATTTTACACGATATGGAGAAATATAGATAAATATATTTGTTACGCAATTGATTGAAATGAACACATTTTCGAACTTCATATGATGGGCCCCGAGACCCTTAATGTAATTTCTGTTTTATCTATATGTATTCCATTTTACTGAGATCGTTGCAACGCGCGACGGGTCTGCTAGTAAATAATAAAACGACGTTACAATTTAAACTTTAAAAACAAATTTAGTCGGTGGAATACGTCTTTTTGTTTAATTACTTCTCTGTATTACTGAGCCACAATTGAATTCAAGTCTAATTGGTCACCTCCACACCATCTCACACACACAAAGTTTAAACTGAGAGTGTGGTCAAATTCATGTGCCCCTTACACAGCACTTAGATATAGTATTCTACTCTGAGACAACGTATTCAGTGCGAGAACCCTTGCAATATCCCGCTGCTCCTAATAGTTCGTAACGCAACGTTCGCCTCACATACCATATCGCGATTAAATAACGGGTTTATCGACCAGATCACATGCAAACAGGTAATACAGGCGTCAGAAAATCCAATTTCTATCGGCTTGTCTACTCCGGGCCTGATCCAAGGGAGGTTACTATCGGCTTGTCTACTCCAGGCCTGATCCAAGGGAGGTTACTATCGGCTTGTCTACTCCAGGTCTGATCCAAGGGAGGTTACTATAGGCTTGTCTGCTCCGGGCCTGATCCAAGGGAGGTTACTATCAGCTTGTCTGCCCCGGGCCTGATCCAAGGGAGGTTCCTATCGGCTTGTCTGCTCCAGGCCTGATCCAAGGGAGGTTACTATAGGCATGTCTGCTCCAGGCCTGATCCAAGGGAGGTTACTATAGGCCTGTCTACTCCAGGCCTGATCCAAGGGAGGTTACTATAGGCCTGTCTACTCCAGGCCTGATCCAAGGGAGGTTACTATAGGCCTATCTACTCCAGGCCTGGTCCAAGGGAGGTTACTATCGGCGTGTCTACTCCGGGCCTGATCCAAGGGAGGTTACTATCACCTTGTCTGCTCCAGGCCTGATCCAAGGGAGGTTACTATAGGCCTGTCTACTCCAGGCCTGGTCCAAGGGAGGTTACTATAGGCTTGTCTGCTCCGGGCCTGATCTAAGGGTGGTTACTATAGGCTTGTCTACTCCAGGCCTGGTCCAAGGGAGGTTACTATCGGCTTGTCTACTCCAGGCCTGATCCAAGGGTGGTTACTATCGGCTAGTCTGCTCGGGCCTGATCCAAGGGAGGTTGCTATAGGCCTGTCTACTCTAGGCCTGGTCCAAGGGAGGTTACTATCGCCTTGTCTACTCCGGGCCTGATCCAAGGGAGGTTACTATAGGCCTGTCTACTCCAGGCCTGGGCCAAGGGAGGTTACTATCGGCTTGTCTGATCCGGGCCTGATCCAAGTGAGGTTACTATAGGCTTGTCTACTCCAGGCCTGATCCAAGGGAGGTTATCAGTGGTCGATTGCCAAAAAAATCTATTACGTCAACCGAGAAGTAAGGAGACTGCGGCCGTTATTTGGCGATGGAGATCGGACGCGTGAGACTTCAATACTGGACACATCACGGGGACGTAGATTTACATGTAAAAAAGGGAGGTGATGGCTAAAGAAAAGTTAACTATAGTAAAGTACAGTAATGGAAATTATCCATTTCGCAAAGACTAAGCAAGCGAGAAAGTAATAGTAACATTTTTTAAACAGTGATCCAGTGCAGATTGATTAATTGAATTGATTTGGAGGTCATTGTTTAAGAGTGGCCCGGGGGTTTGGGGGAAGGGGGCGTTGGGAGGCGTTTTGGAAGTGAGTGAGGAATGGCGTAAATCTGAACGTGTTCTGTTTGGGTTAACGTGACAGGTTGATAAAACATCTGATATTTGGGTTGATTGTGGCAGGTTGATAAAACGTCTGATATTTTGGTTGATGGTGGCATGTTGATAAAACGTCTGATGTTTTGGTTGATGCTGGCAGGTTGATAAAACATCTGATTTTTGGGTTTATGGTGGCAGGTTGATAAAACATCTGATGTTTGGGTTGATGGTGGCAGGTTGATAAAACGTCTGATTTTTGGGTTGATGGTGGCAGGTTGATAAAACATCTGATGTTTGGGTTGATTGTGGCAGGTTGATAAAACGTCTGATGTTTGGGTCGATGATGACAGGTTGATCATAGATCTGATGTTTCGTTGGATCTAAAGAGGGTAGCGATATAGCAGATTTTCCAAATATTTTAATACGAGAAAATATCGTGGATTATACATGACATTCACCATCAACTACGTGATTATACAATGAACTTTGACCAAGGCACGCCCAGTATTTTACTTCATTGATCCGTTGTTGCACTGACTAAATGTATTTGCATATATTTTAATTATTTCTTTTAAATCATCAAATAAATTATAATTATCATTGTCTATGTGATTATATAAGTAAGTAATTTGTATTCCGTTTATAATAATTAACTGGTTACTTGCAGTACAAATTAAAGTCGTAATCGGTAGCCGCTCTGAATTAGTCTAGGAGCCACTCATAAACCAACCTAAATTTGTTTCCGTTAATTATTTCAATGCCCCTACAATATGACATTGTCTTTCAAAGTAATCAAAGTCAAGGCCTGTGCCAAATAGGTCATCGTAATTATGAGGATTGGTTTTCTTGATTAAGTGTGTTCTCCAGTGTGCCAGATTTCAACTGGGCTGCCAAAATATGAGACTAACAATGTGAAGTAGATCACCGTTCCTGTGTTTAAAAAAACAAACAACGGGCTGTGATTTATTGTCTTCAGCTGTTGGGTGGGTCTTCAAACGATTCGTTCAATAACTTTATAATTATAATAATGGCAACAACCTTTACACATCTTAGATACCAAGAAAGTCGGAGCCTACTCAACTTCGCAGCTACGTGAATTTGAGGGTTAATAATAAAATTGTTTAAGAACCACTGTTTTGACTCATAACATGTGCACAATAAATGTTGATCTTACCAGGAAGCGAACGAATTTATTTATTTTTATTTTATTTCTTTTTATTTATTATTATTATTTTTTAAATTTTTTTTTGAGAATTAAATTTCTTGGTCGGACTCGCTCCAAGACTTTTCCCTGTTATTCCGATTCTTCATTTCCGTATATAAAAATGTTTCCGATAATACTGGGATCTTTTCTGTTGCGTGTATCTTGTAATCGATTGTTTTATCGGATTCTTTTTTTTCTCCTACTTCAAACATTGATTAAAAGTCGGAAATGGTTCATTTAAGCTCCTACGCGCAGTGGCGTAGTAAGTGGGGTGGGGTGGGGCAAAGGGAGAGATCATTTATGTCATTTATAAATTAAATCATATAAATTATAAGCGCTTATGTATAAGTTAGATTTTGGGGACTCCGCAGAGGAGGCATTTATTCAAGTTAAGCCTCTGCGTATATCCGTCTCTAAAACACTATGCTCACTGATAGTTATAGAGGCATTGTGTTGGAGTTGGTAGATGTTTCAATAAAACTTTTGGACATGACCACTACATTATACTACATATGATATGACAAACAAGTGAGAAGGGTTAAGTTTGAAAAAAAAACAAGTAATAAAAACTCGAATGAGTATTTAAACGCAATTTCCAACTAAGAATTTCCGATTTTTTTTCAAGGGAAATCATTCTAGATTACATTAAAAGTCGATTCAAATAAGTAATTCTGAAACTAAACACAATATGACGTCATATACCCTCACGCTACATCACACCAAGAATGTGTCAATATAATGCGCAACACGCAACAATCTAACATAAGAATTCACAAAGCCGGAAAACCCCATTAACTATCATTCTAGATTACACTAAAAGTCATTTCAAATCAATAATTCTGAAACTAAACAAAACAATTGCTTTCAACAAATTGCTGCTAAAAGTACGGGAGTCGCATGAAAATAGATTTTTGAATTATTCCTTCACCAACATTGTCCTAAATATTATTAGCTGTCGTTTGGAGTTTGTTTCAACCCGATGGATGTTATGGTTGGCGAGAAATTGACAAAATACTGTTATTTTTTAAAAGGGTTTTTTGGATTTTCCAGGAAATCCAGTAAACCTTTACGGTATTTTTTTTTGGCCGTTGCACATCCTTGGTACATCTTTAGCATATTTGCAAAAGACCCGAACCCTCTATCTGGTATGGTTCAGGAGGAGTTGCATGTGCAAGCTCGAACAGTGCACAGACATTTGAAATTTATAATAATGATAAATAATAATAATAATAATAAATATCCTTTGTGTAAGTCGTCTGCCAACATCCTGGTAGTTTAGATAGATTGGTTGATTGGTTGATTGGTTGATTGGTTGATTGGTTGATTGGTTGATTGGTTGATTGGTTGATTGGTTGATTTGTTAATTGGCTGATGTCATTCAGATAGATTGGTTGATTGGTTGATTTATTAATTGGCTGATGTCATTCAACTTAAATTTTTAAATGACGAATTTAAACGATTTTTCCCCCTCGAACCACCCCCCCCCCTTTTCAATCCCCCCAAATTCCACATTTCAAGACTACAATGATCAAGATTACCGCATCAATATATTAAGTGTAAATTTGTAGGGCACTAAATGAAATATTTTACTTAGATTTGTCCGCTTTTGTTTGCTCCGACAGGTAACGGTAAGGAATTTGTCGATGGCAGCCATAATCACACCGACATTGGCGCGACCACTATTTGCCCAGTGCCTGTAACATTATCACCCAGCGCTTTGCAACAAACAAAAGATTACAGAAGACCCCCGCCACCTCACCACCCCTCCTACCCCTACCCCCACCACGACCACAGGCGGCCTGCGCATGCGTGGTCGGCCTTACACCAGCAGACCGGTGCCAGCGGAGGTCGGTGACTCGCCTGGAACACTCACCGCCAGGTATGACGGTCACGGGCCGACGTCACACCAAGCCGGCACCTCCAGGGACTTCCCGCCCCCACCGCCACGTCCACGGACGACGGCAACCACCGCGGTGCCGTCAGAGGGTGACGGCTGCGAGTCAATCAACTTCTACTCGACCAGATACAGAAGCAGACGCTCGATACCGCACGGGAGGGCAGTCTTGCCAGCTACTCCGCTACATCGGAAGAGTAGTGTACCAAACCCTCCTGGACAAATTGCTCAGACTCGAGTCGGATATCCTCACGAGCAACATCTCGTCACAGATCTTCGGAAAAATTCTTCAGCGAACGGAGACGATAATGTCACCCGCGGTGATGAAAACAGTTCAAGAAGGCCGCGCACATCGCAAAGAAAAATTTCCGATGTGACCACAACTTATTCAGAGTTTGAGATTCATCCGTTGACAAGGGGATCACAGAGAGAAGCGGGGAACTCGAGAGTCAATCGGCGCAGCTCCAAGTCCGGATCGTGCAGGCCCCAGAACTTCGCTGACAGCACCGACAGGGAACAAGGCGGGGATGAGAGAGCAGGCCATGGCGCCGGACATGGTGAGAAAGCCAAGAGGAGATCTTACAGTGGAGTGACGTTTGGGGTGCCACCAGCCACAGCTCACAGTTCCACACGAGGGTCGGCCAGGGAGCCGTCGCATCGAAGAATGAGTGCACCCGAACTCCCGCCAATCGTGGACAGGGGCGGGCATGGGGGCACTCCAAGGGGAGACAAACGGAAGACATCTGTCAACAGCCTCAACTCATCTGGTGAGAAAACTCCCTCTTTTTTCTTATACTTTTTCGGTACTACTTATATTTGTGTGTTGTTGTATTTTTATTTATATATATATTTGGTTGTTGTTGTTGTTGTTGTTTAAAATCTATGGCCTATGTATAATGGAGTAAAGTAGAGTCTTGAAAGTCAGAATCTCTCCCAGATGTCCGTTCATAGAAAGTCTACTAAAAAAAACTCTTTAAATCTTCCTTTGTGCATATATAAGTTGGTTTCATGAGACTATACCAAAATAATTAAGTAATATATTTTTTTTAAATGGGTATTTAACATAGTAACAGAAAGTTTTATTTTGTTCCTTTTGTTCAATTGGTAGACGGTATTTAACATAGTAACAGAAAGTTTCTTTTTGTTCCTTTTGTTCAATTGGTAGACGGTATTAAACATAGTAACGGAAAGTTTCTTTTTGTTCCTTTTGTTCAATTGGTAGACGGTATTAAACATAGTAACGGAAAGTTTCATTTTGGTCCCTTTGTTCAATTGATAGACGGTATTTTCTTTATCATCTGATTCTAAACAGTAAACAAAATTCATGTATATGTAAATATACAAATACATTTTTCGTGAAGCACAGAGTTTTGGTTTAATTGTTTGTTTATCCCAGTAAAATGGTCTCTTTCAATTACCCCTTGGTAACCAATAGCTCAAACAGGTTCTTTTTAAAAAAAACTCTAAAATCGAGAGTTCAAAAAAAAAGATTAAAAAATTCGTTCGAGATTACATAAATTCATCATTTGACACTTATTTCGTACTTGAATACCTGTTCACTTATCACTATGATAACATAATGCTCTAGAATGACGTAATCCGTTGTGTAGTTAGGCTTATCGATCTAACCTATAATGGCCCCTAAAGAGCTGTCTGATATATTTGAGATAAGACACGTCTGGTGTTCTAAAATATGTTAGAATAAATCATATCTTTAACTCATTATTTACCACAAATAAATAAAATTTGTTGATTCGGTTCATTCTTGAGAGTTTTTCACCCTCTATCAATTTTAAAGTAATATTATTTTAAAATAATTGGGGTGCAATTTTCCACAATCGTCAGGGTTGTATTTTTTTAGCAAGGGCTCCGGTTACTAGACTGTTCCATAAATAAGGAGAAAGAGACGTTTTACATAGACATTTTATAAGATATATTTTTATATATAGACATTTTATCAAGAGATATTTTATATATAAATTTTATCAATTTTATTATTGCATTATAGTTACAGTAAAATTCCAAAAAAATAGTATAAATAAAATCCTAAACTTCATACTTTAAAAATAAATATTTTCGTTTTTGAAATAAAAAAACAGGAAGCAAAGCCTCCACTTCTCACCCTGTCCACAACATCAACGGTAAGACCTTGACCTCAAACCAAAGCAACTATACTGCATCCATAGGCGTCCCCAGCAACCCGGCTACCACATCGTCCACCAAGAAAAAGAAAGGTCAGCTTCCTAGAAACTACAGCGACCCGTCCTTGACCCGGCTGCCGGGCAACTCGTCCACCGTCAGCCACGACTCCAGCTCCACCACCCTCTCCCAATCCACCGCTAACGGTGGAGGCGACGCCTTCCCCGGGGCCGGGCCCAGACACATCAAGTTCCTCGCCAAGACCAACAGGGCGCTGTCCTGGTGCGCCACTGACAACCTCGGGTCGCAGGGCAAGCTGGAGACGTTGTTCGAGGGCCAGAGCAACCACAACAACAACAACACCACCGCGACTCCGAACCACAACATTAACAACACCGCCGTCACCGCCGCCAACATCAACCACCTGTCAACGAGCCCCCCGGGCCATCAGCCGGCGAGGTTCTCTCTGAACAAAACCAGCAGCAACGGCAGCTCAACCAACATCATCGCGATGGTCAGCAACGCCAACGCCGTCAACAACAACACCACCACCACCACCAGCAACAGCCATCACCACCACCACCACACGGACATGCCGCCCATCCTACAACCGGGGTTGGCCAACACCGCCGACCGCCGCAGCAGAAAGGACGTCTCCAGGAGACAATCCTTCACGAAGAGGACAGAAGACGTCACAACTTTTCCCGAATCACCAAGGACCCGGATGAAAAGATCCAATTCGGAGAACAAACTCTCCAACCGACAGGATTTCATCAGCGAAAACCAGCAGCGAGCTCTCCAGCGAGTGGAGGCGAGGAATTTTTCCGTCGACAGATTCGATCGTCACGCCTCGCCACCACGGCCGCATACGAAATCTGTGGCTCCGGCTCCGAACGCCAGGAACCGGCTCCATCGTTCGGTGACGACACTCAACGTCAACAATAACAATAACAATAACGGACATGAGTCTAAAATCCTCGAAATCGACTACGCGCTGGCGGATGATGACAGCTACGAGAAGAACGAGAGAATTTTTAAGTGGGTAATCGATGTCAGCAATGTGGACGAGTTCGATACCGATCCGAAGGACGCTTATGTTGAGTACAACGACGAAACACCGCAGACCGATACTGCCATACATTTAGTTTACGGAGAATAGTAAGGAATGGAAAATTATAACTTTTAGTAACACAGCAAAATGGATTATGCAGTTAATATTTCAGTGGTGAATTTTGGTTCCCAGGAATTTTGGAGGAGTTCCGATGTTGCTCCAACTTGTTTTTAAAAAACATTTTTAAAACATTCAATGTCTGTTTTAATTATGTTTTTATGTAACATCTTTTTTTTTAGATCGTTCCTCATAAGACATTGCTTCCCAAACCTTTCCACAAACCTTTTCCACAAACCTTTCCACAAACCTTTTCCAAAAACCTTTCCACAAACCTTTTCCAAAAACCTTTTCTACAAACCTTTCCACAAACATTTCCACAAAATCATTCTCAAACTACTCTCAGAGCTGTTCTCGAATCGCTCTTAAACCTTGTGAAGACCTCAACTCTCGTAGAATGACACATTCTCTCCAATGGTCTTATTCGAGGGATGAGATTAGAAACGGTTGTGCATTACTCTCTCACCAAGTTGGTTGCCCACGGTGGATGACGTCATGAGATAAGGAATGTTTTCATAAATAGGATTACTTAAAAAACATCCATTGCTTGATCCTCTCCCTTTGATTTAAAGTACAACCCACAATCTTCCCCTTCCCTTCATAACAAATGTGCTTTTTGTGTTGTTGTTTTTTTTAGGGGGGGGGTTCTTCTTTAACATTGCCTGATATTTGATAGAAGATATTTGACAACTCTCTAAATTTTATTATATCCTTTAAATGTAGTGTAGAGCTTTATTTTTGAAAGAATAATTGAAATAATTCACACGCGTTTTTAATTGAAAAAAATTGGTTTTTCTCCAATACTTGTGATAATTCTTTTTTTAAAGTCGTTTGTCAACAAAAATCCTTATTCAAGTGTAAAAAAAAAGTTCCACTTAATATTGAGATCTCACAAAATGTTTGTTATTTGTTCTTTTTTACCGGCCGAGTTGTCAGTTTTCTTTCTGCATTATGTAAATACGATATTTTTGTAATTAAGTTGGTAATTATTTTAATTGTATACATTTTCCGTAAAAATCCAATGGGACTGACTGCACATGGAGGAGATGTCTCTGACGTTAATCCAACACTTTTACACAACCATAGACCGTAGACCATAGACCATAGACCGTAGACCGTAGACCATAGACCGTAGACCATAGACCGTAGACCATAGACCGTAGACCATAGACCATAGACCGTAGACCATAGACCGTAGACCGTAGACCATAGGCCGTAGACCATAGACCATAGGCCGTAGACCATAGACCGTAGACCATAGATCATAGACCGTAGACCATAGACCATAGACCGTAGACCATAGACCATAGACCGTAGACCATAGACCATAGACCATAGACCATAGACCGTACAGTTACTGGCTGGAGTAAGTCTTTACCCATACTGACTCCAATGGTTACCCAAAGGTTATCTTCAGGGGCGTAGGAAGGGGGAAGAGGAAGTGACACGCCACTGGCCCAATTTTTTAAAAATTGATATTCTGGTGGGGGAGGGGAAGGGTGATAATATTTGGCCAAGTGCCAAGTTTTTTTCTTTAAACTTGGCGTTTAACAAAATTCTCGCCCGGACCCGACGGGCACTAACCTTGAGCTACGCCCCTGACACGATGTCCTTGCCATTTAGTACTTCACGAAACCTCTGGCATTTAAGAAATACGCTGAAATCTGATACCTTAAGCCTGTTAGTTAATGCTAGGATCTGGACTCCTTCTCACCATGAGAAGTTCTTGGGTTTTTTTAAAAATCTGTAACCAAAAGTAAAGACGTTGGAATCGATTAAAAACAATCTAAAAATCGATACCAGAAATCGATGAGTGAGTATTTGCGATGCTCTCAAGCAAATGTCGGCAGGGACGTGCATTATTCTGATGAATGTATTTTTTCCGATACTTCTGGTCATCGGACATCGATAATCGATATCAGACGGATAAATCATCGTGTTTACAGTCTGAATGGGCATCAGTTGCAGCTGGTTAAAATGATGTAAAGAGATGTGCAAAAAGATGTTCGGATGTTTAGCTAACAGAAGTTATTACGATTTTCCTTCCAGGTTAATATATATAATTTATTTATATTGTTGCAGATGTAATATTCCGTCCATATAATTATATTTGCTTTAGTTATATTGTTGGGAGGGTGGGACTATTTCTGGTATGTCTCCTATTGGGGAGAGTGCTAGAAAAGGGGAGATTATGCTGTAGATCTTGTTGTTTTTTAAAAATAAAGAAATAACTAAACTCCCATACAAAAGGTTATGCATACCATTTCAATTATGGTATCCCGTCTAGATTTTATAAAAATATTTCTACGCAATTTAACATCAAGCATGGGGATTCTACCTTCTAGAGAGTTCTTCCCTTAAAGCCTTACATTTTTAGGACTGGGCTGCACTGAAGGGTTGTTTCTACCAGGCAAAGGGAGCTATTTTTACACGTTAGCGTGGCTTTTAATGTTATATTTATTGACGATCTCAAGATGAAAATATTTACGTCATTGCCTCTAGGTTTGTTGTTGTTTTCTAAGGATTATCTTAAGTTTGATGTTTTATAGGCGGTCATGTTGTTGTGGTTACCTGTTATGATTGACTGATTGAATTGATTGTGACACTATGTGTACCTGTGGTTACTTGTGGTTACCGGTGGTGTTTGATTGATTGACGTGCTTGTGACACCTGTGATACCTGTACAGGTGGATATATGGCTCACTTGTCACTCATGATCTTCCGTGTAAATACAAAATGATGGCATTTTTACAATTGTAAATTGGTAGTAAAGATCTTGTATATGTCTCGTTTAAACTGTTTATTGATATGCGTCACCTCGGTTGTGAACAGCAAAGAGAGAACGTGGAAAAATATAACCTTGTATTAAAGAATTTTGTTTTAAATGCATCTGATGTCTTTCTTCTATGTATGTAATTTTACTTCTCTTCCGATTGTTTTAGTTTACCTCCTACTACGCACCTTGACATCAGTCGGGCCACAGGCCCATCATGTCGCACCTTGACATCAGTCGGGCCACAGGCCCATCATGTCGCACCTTGACATCAGTGTGGCCACAGGCCCATCATGTCACACCTTGACATCAGTCGGGCCACAGGCCCATCATGTCGCACCTTGACATCAGTCGGGCCACAGGCCCATCATGTCGCACCTTGACATCAGTCGGGCCACAGGCCCATCATGTCACACCTTGACATCAGTCGGACCACAGGCCCATCATGTCGCACCTTGACATCAGTCGGGCCACAGGCCCATCATGTCGCACCTTGACATCAGTCGGGCACAAAGGCCCATCATGTCGCACCTTGACATCAGTCGGACCAAAGGCCCATCATGTCGCACCTTGACATCAGTCGGGCCAAAGGCCCATCATGTCGCACCTTGACATCAGCCGGGCCACAGGCCCATCATGTCGCACCTTGACATCAGTCGGGCCACATGTCCATCATGTCGCACCTTGACATCAGTCGGGCAACAGGCCGGCCCATCATGTCGCACCTGGACATCAGTCGGGCCACAGGCCCATCATTTCTTTGATTTCTTTCAGCATTCTCTCCCGTTTTTTGAGCTGTTTGTCGTAGAGAGCTTTGGTCAACTTGTGGTAGAATGATTTGGTAAACTTGTTGTGTAATGATTTGGTCAACTTGTTGTATAATGATTTGGTCAACTTGTTGTATAATGATTTGGTCAACTTGTTGTATAATGATTTGGTCAACTTGTTGTAGAATGATTTGGTCAACTTGTTGTATAATGATTTGGTCAACTTGTTGTGTAATGATTTGGTCAACTTGTTGTAGAATGATTTGGTCAATTGGTTGTAGAATGATTTGGTCCATTTGTTGTATAATGAATTGGTCCATTTGTTGTATAATCATTTGGTCAACTTGTTGTATAATCATTTGGTCAACTTGTTGTATAATGGTTTGGTCAACTTGTTGCATAATGATTTGGTCAACTTGTTGTATAATGATTTGGTCAACTTGTTGTGTAATGATTTGGTCAATTGGTTGTAGAATTATTTGGTCCATTTGTTGTATAATGAATTGGTCCATTTGTTGTATAATGAATTGGTCCATTTGTTGTATAATCATTTGGTCAACTTGTTGTATAATCATTTGGTCAACTTGTTGTATAATGGTTTGGTCAACTTGTTGTATAATGGTTTGGTCAACTTGTTGTATAATGGTTTAGTCAACTTGTTGTATAATGATTTGGTCAACTTGTTGTATAAACATCTGGTCAACTTGTTGTATAATGATTTGGTCAATTGGTTGTAGAATGGTTTGGTCAAATGGTTGTAGAATGATTTGGTCAATTGGTTGTAGAATGATTTGGTCAATTGGTTGTAGAATGGTTGAATCATTTTGTCGTAATGTTTTTCCTGGTACCTAAGAACCCTGACGTGTTTATTATGCGTGTCTTCCTCCGTTATATTCTGACCGACTGATAGTAAGAATGTTTGTAGACGTAGTTCTCTAAAAATATATTTCATTATCTATTGTATTTTTATGCTTTGAGAGAAAAATAAATATGTTATTTTATGTGAATTGTGGATTATATGAAAAATAAAATTTGTTGACTTTATTATCAAATGTGGTTGTTGCATTCATGGAATAAACAACACTTAACAAATGTTAACGTGTTGATTGTTGACTTCTGTTGTGTTCATTTGTGGTAGAGAAAAATATGTCGTGTTTACAACAATATAGCTAGACAACACGACATCGAAAACTAAAATAACTGGTCCACCCAGCTTTAACAATCTGACACCCCCTCCTTAAACAACACGACTCCCACCCCAAACGCCAGAAGGCGTGGCAAATCTCTTTGATAGCCATTCATAAAACGTTACTCATTAGGTTTTGTTTTACTTTAATAACCTCCAATCCAGCAACTCTGTAAGCTAAATGTTGTAGAGATGCAGTACAAAAGCCCCGAGCGGTGCAACTGAAGAGTTCAACTCTGTTATCGTTTACTTTTGTGTTCTATGAACAAAAACACACACACGCACACTGTGGTATAAATCCATGACTAGGTCAATCGATCAAAGCACGTGGCACTAATCAATAGATTATATGGTGCAACACTAGCCAACTAGAGGTATTACATCTGGCCTTAAAGACAGACAGAGATCGACACACGAATAATATAATTTAGATCACAGTTAATAAAACTCAGGTAAATGTATAATATAAAAACAGGGTATTAATAAAACTCACACGTTAGGTACCGGTATTTAATTGTGTTAAATTAAAAAAGTATTACCGCATATCTTTCAAAAGAAAAGTTATTTAATTGTTTTGAGGTTTAAACATATTACAAATGGCTGTGCCTTGAAACATGAGCAGTGGTGTTACCGTGGTAATGTGAGGTGCTATCACGGTAATGTGATGTGATACTATGGTAATATGGGGTGCTATTATGGTAATATGGGGGTGCTATTATGGTAATATGGGGTGCTATTATGGTAATATGGGGTGCTATTATGGTAATATGGGGTGCTATTATGGTAAAATTGGGGTGCTATTATGGTAATATGGGGTGCTATTATGGTAATATGGGGTTCTATTATGGTAATATGGGGTGCTGTTATGGTAATATTGGGGTGCTATTATGGTAATGTGTGGTGCTATTATGGTAATATGGGGTGCTATTATGGTAATATGGGGTGTTATTATGGTAATATGGGGTGCTACTATGGTAATATGGGGTGCTATTATGGTAATATGGGGTGCTATTATGGTAATATGGGGTGCTATTATGGTAATATGGGGTGCTATTATGGTAATATGGGGTGCTATTATGGTAATATGGGGTGCTATTATGGTAATGTGGGGTGCTACTATGGTAATATGGGGTGCTATTATGGTAATATGGGGTGCTATTATGGTAATGTGAGGTGCTACTATGGTAATATGGGGTGCTTTTATGGTAATGTGAGTTGCTGCTATGGTAATGTGATGTGCTACCACGGGAATGTGAGGTGCTCCTATGGTAATGTGCTGTGATACTATGGTAATGTGATGGGATACTATGGTAATGCGAGGTGCTACTATGGTAATTTGATATAATACTATGGTAATGTGAGGTGCTCCTATGATAATGTGAGGTGCTCCTATGGTAATGTGAGGTGCTACTATGGTAATGTGAGGTGCTACCACGGGAATGTGAGGTGCTACGGTTTTAAGAATTAGCCGCCAATCACCTGTACAAGAAGGATTTAATCAATAATTACTTATGTTCTGATAACAGGACACACAAATCGTCTTCACGGTGGTATTTTATCACTACTCATAGGCCAGCCACCTGGACGAGCGCATTGTCACAACATATAGAAAACAGATCATTATATGTGGTGGGCAAAAAGATAAAGATAGAACGATTGGTGGCCAACACATCATACTTTGAGAACTATCCTGCGAACCACCGCAGTGCCTAAATGACAGGTTATGACCACGGAGCTTTAAGACAGGTTATCGGTCTGTGTGCGTGAGAGAAGGGGGGTGGGGGGGGGGCTAAACCTAATCCTCCGAAAACCAAGTTGTGTGCGGAATTCTTTTGACGCATGCCAAATATTGTCATAACTATTTTAAGACGAACTCAATCAAGTACGCAATTTATCATCTTGTGTGGAATCAAAACTGGGCCGAAAAATTACCATTGTTTTATTTTAATTTTAAAAAATAATGTAAAAATCTAATCAGCGGATTATACTACATTTTAAACATTCAACCTATAACTATGTTTATGATCGTAGTAACTCATTCGCTTTAAAAAAACGGATTTCATATGTTCCCTCTAGCAGTCAGAACTTAAATAATTGACATTTCTTAGTTAAAATATCTTACAACGTTGTTTTGGAGCCATAAAAATCTTATCTGCATGAGACATTATAAAAAATATGTTTTTGTTTTCGGTTGATAAAATTTCAAACGTTTTTTTTTATCTTATGGTCATTTGAGTAGACAATTTTAGTGGCACAAGAACCAAACTATTCCATCATAAAATTAGTGACCACGAAGAGACCAAAACATTTTAACAAAGTGATGATTCCATTAAAAGGTTGTTTTGTTTTTTTTAAACGTTGAGGTTCAACCACCACTGGGTCAACACTTTATTGTGTCAGTCAAACAGGATTTAAAATCCTCCCTGGTCGCAGCGTTATCAATTATCCTCTACCTGATTGATCTGTATCGATTTCGCCTTGAGACCGAAATGACTTGTCACTCGTGATCCCGCCGTGACGACAGAATGGTGAGAATGTGGCTATCTCGGCTGTTAACCTTTCTTGGCTCGGTGTCGGGGTGAATAGTCGCGCCACAATGGTTAAGACCACTGTTGATTCCGCCAGCATTGTTCAGGCGCATGGTATCTAGCTAATGAATTCGGCTTGGAATGACCGACTTGGAGGATAGGCCACGGAAATTCTTGAGAGACAACGCTACTGAACAAACACTTAGGGAAATTGAAGTAGACTACAAATAACTATTTATGCCTAATGAATTCAGAAACTTTTTTTTTAAATAAAGGGGTTATTTGATGAAATGATTTATTACATCAATACGATCTTAAGATGGACGCCTTCAGCTATGTTATTGATCAGCAATAAACCCTAGGCTGAGGTCTTAATTTCCCCTGTCCGGCACTGTTGAAAGTAGAAGAAAAAAACATTATTCTTATTACTTTCTTCTTTTCTCTTAGCCAAGACCATCTTGTCCAGGTCTGAGTAATGACAGTAAAACCTGCCACCGGGGCGAATTCTGAGTCTAGGCGCCGTCTATTAAGTATGGCAGTATGGTAAATGTTAAAACACATTCACATTGTTAATATATAAGGTCATTTTTGCGGAGCTCTATGGCACCTGTTACTCGTTTAAAAACAAAACAAAAATTGTTTAAAAGCGAATTGTATTCTGAAAAATTTCACTAACCATCTATTTCCTTATTGTGGTATAAGTACGTTTAAACAAATTCTATTTCCTTAAAATGTAAGAAATATGGCATTTCATCATTACTTTGTGAATTAATTTAATGTAATTTTTTGGACATCATTAAAAAATTATTTACAAAATACGGCAGAAGATAATTTCCAAATAGAGCTATATACTAATTGTGGAACAACAGCAGACTCATTCTTCATGCTGTGCTGCTTTTGATTGACAACATTTTGTGTGCGATAGTTTCAACCTATGTATTTAGTCACCGCCCTGATGTATGACCTGGTGTATGACCTGATGTATGACCTGATGTATGACCTGGTGTATGACCTGGTGTATGACCTGATGTATGACCTGATGTATGACCTGGTCAGTCAAGTGTTAGTTTAGCCGTCCACGTCCAAGCTCACTGGGTCAGTGAGTACTTTCCTCTTGATGTCGTACTGCCTGGCCAGCGGAGCTATGACTAGAATGATGGCCGCCACCACAGCAGCAAGGCCAAGGTAATTGAATGAGTACGTGTAGGAGCCGCCCATATCACGCAGTGCACCTGGAGATTTTTAAATAATGGTGAGCATTCGGGATTTTAACATTTTTATTATGGGATTTTTTTTATATAAAAAAATAAAAAAAATTATTGGGCTTTCTAACAGACATGTTCGTTGTGATAAAATTTTTTGAACGTGTGACATGAGTGACTCAGTCCAGGTGAATAAATGTTTTGTCAGGTGAAATCAAGGTGACTACAAGAGTTATGGACTATGTCTAATAATTTCAGTTGTTGCACAGATCACCGACTTATTCATTGCCACAATACAATAAATTATAGATTGAATTCGCTTTTATGAATGTTGCGAAAAGATTTTAGTTTGGGGGCGTATTTCCTCTTGTAGTTTTCTAAGGGTGTTAAAAAAATGTAGGTGTGGTAACCCACCCGGAAAATGATTTGAAGTGAAGAACATCAGATAAGCTCCAAATAATTTTAAATAAGTTTATTTTAAATATAACTTATTAAAATCTAAATTATACCCCCAAAAAAGTTTTATAACAAATATTTCAGATATGCAATTTAATATGTTAAAGTAACACCAGTTTATTTTACATTAATTTAAAGCACATCATTAATCACAGCTTTCTCCATACATTCAGTTTAGTTCGTGTACACTCTGGCTCTGATGATTGTTCCCCAACCGTGAGTCTTTACCACTCCCCCCCCACCAGCTTTTATGTTCGATTACAAATGATTCCCGCGAATTAAGGTTGGATTTGATCAGGGCATTTAAAGCTTTTTCTGTCCTGCTTTTCAATGGTACTATAACGAACATTAGTTGTTCAGGAAGTCTCCAGGATGAGATTCTTGAAACATGCTCTGAACAACAATGTTGACATTTTTGTATGAGTGTGTGGATGCTGATTAGGTCAATCCGTTGAGGTCTTCTGTACTAAGGACTAAGTCCTGTCGCCTTATGCCAAGACATTCACGGAGACATTTGATGTGAATGTGACATTTGATGTGCATGTATCATAATTTGATGTGCGGATTTCATTTTATGTTCACTTCTGCTAAGAACACAAAAATAAACATTTATAGAGCCAGTAAAAACATTTACAAGGATTATTATCAAGCACTGACCACAGATGGGGTATGAGATGGAAGCACTGACCACAGATGGGGTATGAGATGGAAGCACTGACCACAGATGGGGTATGAGATGGAAGAACTGACCACAGATGGGGTAGGAGATGGAAGCACTGACCACAGATGGGGTAGGAGATGGAAGCACTGACCACAGATGGGGTAGGAGATGGAAGCTCCTACACCCGTCAGACCGTAGTAAATGCCAATGGCGGACGGGAAGTTGTGTGCCCCTAGCAGTTCTATGACGATGAGTGGCTGCATGACGAAGTAGGTCCCCATGAACATTCCGTACACCACAGTCAAACTCAGGAGAGAGCTGCCAGAAATAAAAGTTCACATATTTCATGATATAATAATGGACGGAGATGAGTAAAAACTTTTTAGGTGTCTGGTGAGCGCGGACTGACGTTTTTATGTTTAAATTAAAAAATTAATAGATGTGAAAAGGGGTGGCGACTAAGGGAGACAATGACAATAAAGAATAAGGTATAAAAAAACACCGGGTGCTGCTCGTTGGAACATTATGTTGCTATATATAATAATTAATATGTTATTAGCATTAATTCAATTGTATTTGAGAGTTACTCAGAGTTAGTTTTCTGTATACTCTCTTGGGGGTATACATTATATGTGCACTTCTTTTGTAAAAATAGAAGCTTCCTAGAACGCGCTTCAATCTTCTTCCTTCCTGAGCTAAATGGCTCTACATAATTATATTTCTGGTTGCAGTGTGAAACTAAGTTTGACAAGTCTTTTGAGTCAGGTGGAGATAACCCCTAGGACATAATGATGTTTATTTTAAGCACTTTTAATAGAATTTCGATTTTATCCTTTGAGTTAGACTGAAGGTGTATTTAATCTTACATTAAAAAAATCTTTTCCAATTTTATTTAAACTGCGTTTTTTAAAAAAAATGCTTTATTTTCTTTATAACTATAATAAATAGCAAGAATATTTATCTTGAAAATAAATTAAAATCATCGATTTTTAAAGAAATATTGACTGAAAACTATCGCGCTATTTGCTTAGCGAAGATCGTACGGTACAATGTGGCGCAGCTTTTTTTATCTAACATTTCTATAAACCAAGATTAATTATTTAAATTTTATTCTATAAATGACCCAAACGTTTTTTGCTTGAATTTACGCAATTTTCCGAAAATCTAATTATCTAAATTTAAACAAAGTTTTTTAATCTGACATTTCATAACAAATAACAACATTTTGGATATTAGATTATTTTATATTTAAAATCAGTAGATGTAGTTTAAACAAAATTGATTGCGATTAGTAACTTGTACAGAAACATGTAACTTCCACTACAATGACGTACTTATAAGTGTACAGAAACGGTGTCAGATTACCCATGATTCCTACAATCAGGAGTGGTACTATGCTCAGACGGGAAGGAACCAGCAGACGAAAGTTGACGATGACCCCCGGAAGCAGATGTGCCGGAATGTCCATCACGTTCAGCAGTGACACTAGAAACGCGCCTTCGTCTTTGGAGAGTCCCCTCTCGTCTGCAAAAGCCGGCAGGTATGTCTGCGGGACAGCACAGCCAATGGAAGCGCACAAGAAAAAGCCACAAAGTAACCAAAAGGTCAAGGATTTCATCAGATTATTTTGCCGGCATCGACCGCTAAATTTCTTTGCAGAGAAGACGCCGCATTTCACCCGCCACCTGGACTTGGGTTTAGTACCGTGGGGTGGCAACGAAACTGGTAATGATTCTAAATATTCGTTTTCTTGCACTGAGCCGTTGTCGTCACTTGCTGCTCCCCGTTTAGAAGTTATCTCAGAGGACTCATCTATTCCCCGGTCAGTTAGTGGCGTGATTTTACAAACGACAGATTCCGAATTTGAGCAGTTTTGAGTGACATCTAATCGTTCGAATTTTTCAGTAGCTGCCTTCTCCGTGATATAGGATTTCGATATATTTCTCCGATCGCCGTTTCGGCGATTTAAAAACATGACAGTTTCCGGTATTCTAGACGAGTTCGACCGGTCATGTCTCTTGTAGGCGTCCACAGGGGTCAGCAACATGCTGAAGACGAAAGCGTGCATCTGAACTCCGGCCGTCATTAAGATTCCGCCCTCGAAAGCGAACTCGTCCAAGAGACTGCGACAGAGGAGTGGGAATACAATGCCTCCCAGACTGGCGCCACAGGTGCTGATGCTGGTAGCCAGAGCTCTGCGCTTGTCGAAGTATTGTGTTAGAGCGAGGAACGGCGCCCCGAACTGGAGGGCGATGGCCAGACCTGGAATGTTTGGAAAGGGGACGAAAAGGAAGAGACACTATTAGTATATACGCGTAATCTTATGTAAAGGAGGAGCGTCTGCAATATTTAAGATAAAAGGTGTCTTTATTTCAATTCTTTATTTTACGGCCACCCCGCCTTCTGTACATGACTACTTCCGGTTGTTCAAAATGGCGGAACCTAAATTTCTCTGCTGTCATTAAAAGACAAAAACAATCAAGCGCTGGAGAAATATACAACATACAAATGCAAATTAAGGAAATTAAAGTTATCAAGGAACTGATCTTCGAAATGAATTCCCTCTATGCTCGTCTGGTTGTATTTTACTTGGTTTTGTCATTTTGTGGCTGTTAATACTATTACTATTAATCCGGAAGTTGTCTCACAGCTCTCACCAGTGGCTCATAGAAACTGCAACGTGCGCAGTAGCCACACCCCGGGCAACGGCTTCGACTGGCTGGCTAAACCTGGTGAGGGTAGCCGACGGGTCTCAAACCCTCGGTGATCTAGATATGTCTATCTATGCACGTGAAGACTGGATTCGGTGGACAGAGCGGAGGAACCACTAGTTGGTCAACGGTCAAAAAGGCGAATCTCAGCAAAGCGTTGTGGAACGCTAAGGGCATGACAAGACACACAGGACATCATGGCCATCCACTGCACCCGTCTCCATCACCAGCCGTCTCGACTTAGTCCTGCCGCTGGATAAGATGGCCTTGGGCGAGAGAGTGAGATCGACGAACTGCGCAACTCCTTCTCACTTTAATCCAAATCACCGCGCAAGTCACTTTTGTCATCCATCCCATACCAGCGGTCTACAACCCTCGGATGACTAGAGTGGTCCTCGTCGTATCGACGGACGAACGAACAACATGACTTGCCACTAAATGATATTCGAGTAAAACGCTGAAACAATATTTTCTTAAACAAGCCGTAGTAATAATACACATTTAAAAAGCTCTCAACTTTGTATCTTAATATTCAAGTTTGGATTAGATCTTTGCACTGAGACTAGCTTCACATATTGGACTCAAAATACAGATGCTCAATTTTTTTTAAAAAACTCCCTCTATTTTTAAAACGAATTATGAATTAATATTGAACGAATATCAATTGAACTAAATTGTAATATTACCGAAGAACACGCCCTGTGTAAGACAAAGAAACTCAATCCTATTGAACCACGCATTTCCGGCCACGCCCAGCACGAGGAAGACTGAGCCAATCAGACAGCATGTTCTCGGTGATGTCCTCTTGACAAGAATCGCCATGACCAAAGGAGCTGAAAAAGCAAGTTTTAAGGTGCGGAAAAGATAGACACTGTCCTAGCTGGCGATAGAAAAAAACTCCATCCTAAAATAATAATCTCGTTCCAAAAATATCCCTCCATGCAGCAAGCAAAAACTCTAAGAAATTTATATGTAAATAAAATGAACTAAACTTGGTATAACGACATTGGGTACCTACAAATTTTTTAAAATATATATATAGGTTAGCAGCTGTTGTTTTTTCTGACTGATCAATTATTTTTTTTTAGAAACTCAAACATGCCGACAAACACTGGTAACACAATAGAATATCGACATGACAACCTACCTGAAACTCCGCCCGTTATTTCCATGACACCGATGATGAGCGATGTTTCGGATGACGTGGAACTGAATCTAGACTGGAATTCCAAGAAGAAAATTCCCAGAGATTTGATGTAACCAATCAGAAGGAACTGTATTCCAAAAACAGCTGGAAATAACGGTGAAACGATGAACGCGTTATCGTGCAACCAGCAGAAATAAGTCGTGAAAATAATGCGCTCAACTTCAACTCAATGGAGGAACAATTATTTGCAATGTAGTAAGTTATTAATTACTGGATAATGTTGTTGTTTTTAAATAACAGGAAAAGACATCAAAACGTAAGCTTCTTACGATGTATTTATTTTTGAGCATCAATAAAATTCTGCTTTTTAAATCCTTTATATTAACTCGTGGTGTCTGCTTGCTTGCTTGCTTGAATGGCGAAAAAAACTTTGGATTGATTTTAACCCACTTCCTCGTAAGCTAGCGTGTTGTGAGTGATATTATTCATTAGTTGCACGTTATCAGAATTGTGACGAATCATTGGGAAAATTCCCTATACACATGTGTCGCGTGGTGTGTAGTCTGCTCTTTGACGCATCATTTGGGTTGAGAGACATTGTAGAGGAAGTTCGCTTTGCATTCCGTTACAATGATATGTTTTATTTATTGCTCAAAATGATATGTGTTGGAAATGTGATGCGTCCTAGCATTAACATGCCTGAATTAAACCTGTTCTCATACCAGAGGGCTTGAGTCCTTTAGTCCACATACCGCATTTTAAAGTTTGGAAACTTGATGAGAATATTGTCAATGAATATACAGAAGAGCGACAGCCGGAGAAGTTATGTTTCAAAGTCACGATGTAGATCAGTTTAAAAAAAACAGTTTCTATCATCATTATTGATCTGACTTATCTGCGAGTGGACTTTCTAATCCCCATACATAGTTACAGTGGTCAAACAAATACTGTCGAGTAGACTTTCTAAACTCCATGCATAGTTACAGTGGTCAAACAAATACTGTCGAGTAGACTTTCTAATCCCCATACATAGCTACAGTGGTCAAACAAATACTGTCGAGTAGACTTTCTAAACTCTATGCATAGTTACAGTGGTCAAACAAATACTGTCGAGTAGACTTTCTAATCCCCATACATAGCTACAGTGGTCAAACAAATACTGTCGAGTAGACTTTCTAATCCCCATATATAGCTACAGTGGTCAAACAAATGCTGTCGAGTAGACTTTCTAATCCCCATACATAGCTACATTTGGTCAAACAAATGCTGTCGAGTAGACTTTCTAATCCCCATACATAGCTACAGTGGTCAAACAAATAATGTCGCCTTACTTTTACTTACATTTATGCAATACGATATAATTATAGGTAGCTCACCCAGCATTATCACCCAGGAATATCCTTGGTCGACAGGGTTGAATGGTGGCAACGGTTTCTCCTCACTCGCCTCGCGATCTTCATCGTCATCTGCTTCACCATACTGTGATCTCAACTCTCCACTACAGTGCACCAGAGTGATCTCCTCCTCGACATTTGCTTCGTTGTTTAAGTTGTCACGACATCTCCAGCTCAGTAAAGAGATCGTCGTTGTTTAAGTGTCACGGACATCTCCAGCTCCAGTAAAGAGATCGTCGTTGTTTTCAATAGTTTCATCCCTTGTGTGATCTTCTGCTCCGTCGGCCAAGGGAGGACATTCATCCGGATGACTTCCCATATCTGGACAAGGCTCACTCAGGACCTTGCGACACGACCTGTGGTAAACAACCAGGGAGACATCAGGGCCCGTGGGTAATTATTATAAAAGTGATGGGAAAGGTAGCAACAAGATCTGTGATGTGCCGCCACATAAGCGCATACATGGGCGGATATAGAAACATATGCCTTTTCGTTGATCTTCAACGTATTTTATATTTCAAACGAGTATTGCTCCCTGTTTACAGAAATAAACGCTAACACGAACGGACAAGAAGCTAAAATTCATGTTCTAATGTCTGTGTTTTCTTTTATGATAACCCACTCCATGGATGAGATATTTTCATACAACTATTATATTATAACGCTTTAGCCAGTGGCGAGCGAGGCATCGTAACGTCAGGGGCGGACACAACATACGCCACCCATCCCCCGCCTTCTCCACTAAAAACCAGCCACCTATACATTAATGTGAATATGTTTTAGGATTTCAGGAATAAGGAACGCTGAAATAGTGAGGTAACTAGTATTGCCCAGATGCGTTGCTAGGGTTGGTGTCACCCGGTGCGGTAGCTCACGGTGTCACCCCTTCACGACTTTCCCCATAGACCTCCCCCGTGTCTGTCGGTGCCAAATAACGGGAACACACAGAATGGTGTCACCTGGTGCGGTCTGCACCCCGCTAGTGACGCCTCTGTTACCATAAACACTTAACATAATTTTAAAATGAGGCTCTGGAACCAGACACCCACTGTTCAACACGGACTGCAGTACTCTTATTTTGTTTTTTGTTTTAATTTGTGCGTGCGTGTGTGTGTGTGTGTGAGCGTCTTCATGTGTGAGAGACACAGAGAGAGAGAGACGAGAGAGAGAGAGAGAGAGAGAGAGAGAGAGAGGGCGTGTTTGTGTGTGTCTGTGAGTGAATGAGTGAGAGAGCGTGTGTGTGTGTGTGTGTGAGTGAATGAGTGAGAGATAGAGAATGACAGATTCTTTTAAGCATTTTTTTTATTAGACATGCCGAACATTTCAATTTTATAGATATTTTATTCTCGGATGTAAACTCAGCCAATTGAAAGACGTCACACATGTGAAATCGCCTCAGTGGCGTAGCCATGACAGTGGCGTAGCCATGACAGTGGCTCATTAAATTGTATAAATAAATATTGAACTGAGCAAATAAAAGCGGCTCTGGTTATAGGAGAAAAATGAGCCGTCATTTATGAATCACTCACTTTCTGCTATTCACACAACTTTTGTCTGCTCTGAAAACTTTTTCCTTTAAGTAAAATTAAAATTTATTTCATTGTGTGTACCCAAGCTTACCAAAACCTACCAACTCTCTGAGGCCCAATTTACCTACTCTCTGAGGTATTTACTTTCTGAGGCCCAATTTACCTACTCTCTGAGGTATTTACTTTCTGAGGCCCAATTTACCTACTCTCTGAGGCCCAATTTGCCTACTCTCTGAAGTATTTACTTCCTGAGGCCCAATTTACCTACTCTCTGAGGTATTTACTTTCTGAGGCCCAATTTACCTACTCTCTGAGGTATTTACTTTCTGAGGCCCAATTTACCTACTCTCTGAGGTATTTAATTTCTGAGGCCCAATTTACCTACTCTCTGAGGTATTTACTTTCTGAGGCCCAATTTACCTACTCTCTGAGGCCCAATTTACCTACTCTCTGAGGTATTTACTTTCTGAGGCCCAATTTACCTACTCTCTGAGGTATTTACTTTCTGAGGCCCAATTTACCTACTCTCTGAGGCCCAATTTACCTACTCTCTGAGGTATTTACTTTCTGAGGCCCAATTTACCTACTCTCTGAGGCCCAATTTACATACTCTCTGAGGTATTTACTTTCTGAGGCCCAATTTACCTACTCTCTGAGGCCCAATTTACCTACTCTCTGATGTATTTACTTTCTGAGGCCCAATTTACCTACTCTCTGAGGTATTTACTTTCTGAGGCCAAATTTCCCCTTTCTCTGAGGTATTTACTTTCTGAGGCCCAATTTGCCTACTCTCTGAGGTATTTACTTTCTGAGGCCCAATTTACCTACTCTCTGAGGTATTTACTTTCTGAGGCCCAATTTACCTACTCTCTGAGGTATTTACTTTCTGAGGCCCAATTTACCTACTCTCTGAGGTATTTACTTCTGAGGCCCAATTTACCTACTCTCTGAGGTATTTACTTTCTGAGGCCCAATTTACCTACTCTCTGAGGCCCAATTTACCTACTCTCTGAGGTATTTACTTTCTGAGGCCCAATTTACCTACTCTCTGAGGTATTTACTTTCTGAGGCCCAATTTCTCTACTCTCTGAGGCCCACTTTACATACTCTCTGAGGTATTTACTTTCTGAGGCCCAATTTACCTACTCTCTGAGGCCCAATTTACCTACTCTCTGAGGTATTTACTTTCTGAGGCCCAATTTACCTACTCTCTGAGGTACTTAATTTCTGAGGCCCAATTTACCTACTCTCTGAGGTATTTACTTTATGAGGCCCAATTTACCTATTCTCTGAGGTACCTACTCTCTGAGAGACCTACTCTCTGAGGCCCAATTTACCTACTCTCTGAGGTACCTACTCTCTGAGGTACCTACTCTCTGAGAGACCTACTCTCTGAGTCCCAATTTACCTACTCTCTGAGACCCAATTTACATACTCTTTGAGGCCCAATTTACCTACTCTCTGAGGTATTTAATTTCTGAGGCCCAATTTACCTACTCTCTGAAGTACCTACGCTCTGAGTCCCAATTTACCTACTCTCGGAGGTACCTACTCTCTGAGGTACCTGCTCTCTGAGAGACCTACTCTCTGAGGCCCAATTTACCTACTCTCTGATTTACCTACTCTCTGAGGTACCTACTCTCTGAGGTACCTACTCTCTGAGAGACCTACTCTCTGAGGCCCAATTTACCTACTCTCTGAGACCCAATTTACATACTCTTTGAGGTACCCAATGTCTGAGGCCCAATTTACCTACTCTCTGATGTAACTACTCTTTGAGGCCCAATTTACCTACACTCTGAGGCCCAAATTACCTACTCTCTTGAAAATTCTAACTTTTCCGTAATGACCCTCCCCTCCCTCAAGCTTTCTTTTGAATATCATTTAGAAACTTCCATAGCACTAAATGAAAAACCAAGTGATGCATATTTATCTAACCACTTTACGTTTTCTGTAGTCGACGTATGTATTTATTTTTATTTTGTTTCTACTAAATCCTAATCTTTGTACACTTTATATATATGTATATATCACGGCTTAAAAACATAACAAATAACATACCACTGTTAGCCATACACGGAGGCTCCAAAGGAAACATAAAATAAATAATGAAAACAACTTCACCAATGTGTTTGACGCGTGATATATTCAAAGGGAGGAAATCTCAACCTTGTACCAGAAGTAGTTACTTACTGTTCATGGATCATGTGCAGCTGTGTGCCATGACGTGACTTCCTGTGTAAGGAAATCCAAGAGAAGAAAGTTATCAACTGGCGTTAAGATAACAACTATCTGATACAGAGACACAGATAACATGCAGTGGATCTGAGAATGAGGGCACCGATGACAGGGAGTTAATAAGTGATTTCTTTGTCAAAAAAGGGGAGGCAAAGCCATTATATAGGACATAAATTTTAATACGTTACAGCAGTGGCATCGGGGCAGTTGCCAAGGGCGCCAGCTCAAAAGGGCGCCACTAATTCTCTAATTTTTTAGTTTGTATTTAAATAAATACAGTCGGACCTCTCTAAGTCGAAATCAAAGGACCCGAAAAAAATCGACTTACTGTTTTTTGAGTTACGAAATATGGCGTAATAGGCGACGATTAATCAAGGACAATGTAGATATTGAGGGGTGGTGAGAACAGCCATACCGGCTAGTAGGCTTGACAGCAAATAGAGGCGGTGTCTATGTTTCATATAAAAGGAAGCCAACCTGCTTTGACATGCCGACATGAGCCCGTGAGAGAGGACACCTCCCCTCCCCTCTCCCGCTTTACTCCCTCCACTGTGGGATGGGGGGAGTAATATTTTTCTTTTTAAAAAGAGTCACAGCATGCAGGAAAGGGACGCGAATTAGTTACCACCCCTTTTTTTGTCTTTGTCATTTTTTGTACTTGCAAGGGTCGCTTAATCCCCCTTGGACTGCACTAAGGTTAGATTTTACGTCCATTGACGTGGCTCTACGGAACACGTGTTCTGAAATGTCACTCCAGAATAATAACCCAAATGTCTTGGAAAATTCGACTAAGAGAGGTTGAAAGCAAAAAATCTTGGTGTTATGGAGATCTAAAATACATTAGTCTTATGGAATTTGGCCGGAACCTAACAATTAATTCGATATAGGGAGGTATTCGACTTAAGGAAGTTCGACCTAGCGAGGCCCAACTGTATTTCACTTTTATCCTTGATAACATAAAAGTGAATAATTAATTATATTTAAATATATTTCATTTAAACCAGTATAATATTTTTTTTATTAGTTTGTGGCCTTTGCGTGGCTTCTTATCATACAAATGTCAATATGATTTTACAGTCTTTCTTTTAAAAAGAAAAATAATAATACTCTCCCCATCACACTGTCGAGGGAGTAAAGTGGGGGATGGGGAAGGTATCTCCTCTCACGGGTTTGTGTCGGTATGTCAAAGAAAGTTGGCTCCTTTCCTATGAAACATCACCGCTCTCTTTCCTGTCAAGCCTATATACTAGCCGCCATGGTAGTCGGTGGAGTGTTACTTAAATTTACTTTTAATTGTGAGTTTATATCGTTATGCATGAGATAGTGAGTATGACAATTTGATTCTATTGTTTTTATTTATAATACATGTTACTTCAAGTTTTGCTGTATTCTTTATTAACGCAACAATATCCTTTAAAAAAAATATTAAATCCTTTATTAACTCGTGGTGTCTGTTTGCGGCCTTAGGGGCCATCCATATATTACGTACGCACAAAATTCGTATTTTTGTACCCCCCTCCCCCCGTTGCATCCCGTACATTTTCGGGACCCCCCCCCCAATGCGTACGTATAAATTCGCTCACCCCCCTCCCCTTTTTTTTTGGAAAAAAATAAATTTTAAGCCGGAGTCAGAAGATATTGGTTTCAATATTTGAAGCCGTCCATAAATGACGTCACAAGCCGAAAAAGGGGCAGGGTAGGGGGTCACGCATTTGTGACGAGGGAGGGGGGGAGTTTAAGAAATGTGACGTCACATCAAAATGCGCACTAACATATTTGAAAATGCGGGTGGGGGCGGGGGTGGGGGGTGTCAAAGCTTCTGGGCCGTCCATTAATGGCGTCCCACGATTATGACCGATTTTCATCCCCCCTCCCCCGTCATGCGTCGTCACTAAAAGTTAGACCCCCCCCCCACTCTTTTCCAATATTACGTCACAAAAATCCCAATTACACCCCAAAAAAAAATTTTATTAAAAAAATTAGCAAGTTTCAATTCATTTTTTTTTCATTTAAGTTTAAGTATGTATTTAGTGTAAGGCTGCTCTTTAATATCGTAACACGTGCGAAGCCCATGTAAAACGTCATTAAATACATTGTAAACAAACAAATATTTAAGTATAACTTTTATTTTAAGTTACGCGTTTTGATGTGACGTGACATTTCTTAAACTATCCCTCCCCTTCGTCACAAATGGTCGACCCCTCCCCCCTCTAGGTGCATAACGTCATTTTGGCAGAATTTTCTTACCCTTACCCCTCATCATGCGTCGTCACAAAAACTTAGACCACCCCCTCCAATATGACGTCACAAAGCTTTGCACCCCCCACCCCCGTAAAAGCTGTATTTTCGATTGGAAAAAGAGCATGTTTAAAATCACTTTTTTTGTCATTTTAGTATTTATTTAGTGTAGGCCTGCATTCTAATATCGTAACACGTGTGAAGTCATGTAAAACACCACGTAACAAATCAAATATTTAAGTAGAACTTTTATTTAAAGTTGCGATTTTTGATGTGACGTCACATTTCTCTAACAACCCCCTCCCCCACGTCACATATCGTCACAATTATGTAGACACCCCCCCCCCTTTTTTCCCCTAGGTGTGTGAAATCGCCGACTTGTTGTGTATTTATAACGGGTAAGGCACCGGTGGGTGAACGACAAACTTCATCTAATAAAAGGAAATATAAATCCGATTGATATAGGCTATTGTAATAATGTGTAAACGTTTGGTCTGAATCAAATGTTAATTACTTTCAAGTAATTAAAAGTTCAAAATTTCGCTTGCAATAAATTATAAAACATTATTGCATATTAGTCTTGATTCAGTCGGTCTCGAATGCCGTTTGCAGCCAGAGCGGTTTACGTTACTATGCTTAGTATTATACAAATTAAATTTGTTGTGCGTACGTACACATTCAGTCTAGACCCCCCTCCCGCCCCCCGTACGTATGCATACGCAAAATGCCGAAAATTTAAAACCCCCCTCCACTCTCCTTTCGTAGTAATATATGGATGGCCCCTTACCGAAAAAAACGTTGGATCGATTTTAAGCCACTTCCTCGTAAGCTAGCGAGCTGAAATTTTGCAGGTAGACTCGTGCCGATGATAAAAATGATGTATCAAAATTTCAGATCGATCACGTGTACTGTAATTAAATTAATGAATTTTATATTATTTTATTTATCTGTATGTAACATGTTAATTTTTGTGCTAGTGTCGTGGTGCGTATTATATTGAACGACCTTTCTTGTCGCGCAATAAGGTGCGTATTTTATTGGCAATACTTTTTATAAACATATTCCTTATCGATGCGCAATATATTAAACATGTTTTACGAGACATAACTAAAATTTTGTATTTTTGGATTGTCTTGCACTGCGTATTATAATGAACATTCTTTTAGTTATGTCTCGTATATAAAGGATTTATAGTAAAAAACTTGGTTTGTTACGTTTTTTATTTATTATCCACCAATTTATTTGGTATTATTTAGTAAATAATAAACTGCAAATTAGTATTGTTCCTTTTTTATGCATTTTTAATTATCACGTTGTATGACTGTAGCTGTCAGACTACGTAATTATTGTCATAAATAAAATAAGAGAAATACTATTATTTTTTCTAGCAAATGAAAAAATCACAAAGCTGAAACTTGTCAATTTGTCAAGGGCGCCAAAAATAAATTAGCCGAGGGCGCCAAAAACATAGTTACGCCTTTGCGTTAGTCAGGAAATCCTTTTATTTGTTAATTTTATTGAGTAAATGTATGGCATCTATGAATGCTTGTGTAATAATTAATTTGCGTGATGCAAGGCAATACATTTTTGATAAATCCATATGCTTTATGAATTTGTGTAATAATTAATTAAGGTTAGAGCATTAAAAATTCGGCATCCGGGCAGAATAGCGACTGTCAAAACAGCGACCGTCATAATAGCGACTTCAAAATAGCGACTATATCAAAACAGCGACCGTCATAATCGCGACTGCATCATAATAGCGACTGCATCATAACAGCGACTGTATTAAAATAGCGACTTTTCTTTTTTGTTTGTGATAATGTTTGAAAAACTTTTTGAAAAACTTACTGTGCCTAGCCTACAATGGAGTTTATAAAATTAAGAAAAGTAAGACATGATAGCCATGCAGGTTTTTTGTACAGAAGGGACAATAGAAAATTAAATACAATCAACTGGAGGTGTGTATAAATAAATGTTGGTGTTGTAATGAGTGTTTACACATTTTCGGGACATATTTTTTTTTAAAATTCTGTAAAAAAAATTATAACTGCTATTACTTCAGTCAAATATATTTTGCAGAAAGCTCGATAGAGATTAACAAACATAGATGCAGACATGCAATCGATTAATTTAGGGGGATTGCGGTGGTAGGGGCAGAGGTGGCGTGTGGCTGCTTTTTTAAGCTAGAGACAGTTCGACTACAATACTTTTTGATCCCCGGATGTTTCGTCCCTTTTCGTTTTTACCTCGTAAAATTGTTTTTGTTTTCTAATTTTTAAAAAATTAATAAAAATAATGTAGTTAAATATTTTTATCTATTAAGAATTAAAAACGGCATGAAATAGTTATTACACGCTTTTTTTCAACGTTCAATTTAACACTAAAAAGTATACACACTGAAAACCAATCAACATTAAGGGCGAATTCATGATTGTGTTAAATGCACCACTCCTCTGAGGTAGCAAGTCCTTCCAAACATATCCAACTCCACCCCAACCCCAAGGCAATGTGGTCAGATAGTCCTTTATAAACGTACCTACATTCTCTCAGCCCCAATCCCTGTATTTACCTTCTCCATAACACGGGGTCCGTGGTCGTCACTTAGTCTAGCCTTCGTAACATGTCATTATGTAACCCCCCGACAGTTCGACCACAGGAAGTTTTGACAAGGGGGCTGTCCATATTGTTTTAAAAAAGCTGCCCGGGGAACCATGATTCAAATTTTATTTTTACTGATCAGTTGTTTGTATTTGAATGAATGCGTGTATATATAGCATAAGTTAATTGTTTTAAATTTTATTTTAAACACAATTTTTAATTTCAATAAATACTTCATAAAAATGTTGCAATTTTTTGGAGTTTTTATTTGTTACTATGCATTTATGTAGTTTTTTCACTAGAGGTCCTTGGGTAAGTTTAGACAATGAAAAGGGGTCTATGTGTCAAAAAAGATTGGAACCACTGTATTAGGTGAACGGTTGGACAAGAATGTGTGGTGAAGTCGCTGTTATGACAGTCGATATTTTGATACAGTCGCTATTTTGAAGTCGCTATTATGACGGTCGCTGTTTTGATACAGTCGCTGTTTTGATACAGTCGCTATTATGACGGTCGCTGTTTTGATACAGTCGCTATTATGACGGTCGCTGTTTTGATACAGTCGCTATTTTGAAGTCGCTATTATGACGATCGCTGTTTTGATACAGTCGCTATTTTGAAGTCGCTATTATGACGGTCGCTGTTTTGACAGTCGCTATTTTGAACCCGTGCCTAAAAATTCATCCTTGCTATAAATTAACATCAGTTGAATCAAAGTCACAATCACTGCCATCAGTCAAAGTCACAATCACTGCCATCAGTCAAAGTCACAGTCACTGCCATCAGTCAAAGTCACAATCACTGCCATCAGTCAAAGTCACAATCACTGCCATCAGTCAAAGTCACAATCACTGCCATCAGTCAAAGTCACAATCACTGCCATCAGTCAAAGTCACAATCACTGCCATCAGTCAAAGTCACAATCACTGCCATCAGTCAAAGTCACAATCACTGCCATCAGTCAAAGTCACAATCACTGCCATCAGTCAAAGTCACAATCACTGCCATCAGTCAAAGTCACAATCACTGCCATCAGTCAAAGTCACAATCACTGCCATCAGTCAAAGTCACAATCACTGCCATCAGTCAAAGTCACAATCACTGCCATCAGTCAAAGTCACAATCACTGCCATCAGTCAGTCACAATCACTGCCATCAGTCAAAGTCACAATCACTGCCATCAGTCAAAGTCACAATCACTGCCATCAGTCAAAGTCACAATCACTGCCATCAGTCAAAGTCATAGTCACAGTCAGTCATCACAGCCCTTTATTTGAATGAAACTTTAAAAAACAAAAACACAATACTGATTGCTCGTTTCTATTCCTTTATATACTGTAGCCATAGTTTCAACAGCAGACTTCTTACCAGCCTAGTCAGTGCATTGTGTAGCAGAAGAACAAAGCTCAACAAACAACAACACAATACTGATTGCTCGTTTCTATTCCTTTATATACTGTAGCCATAGTTTCAACAGCAGACTTCTTACCAGCCTAGTCAGTGCATTGTGTAGCAGAAGAACAAAGCTCAACAAACAACAACAAATAGAATCATTTCAATTTCGATAAAGTTGTATTACTGGTAACTGAATCACATAGCATGTCAATAACACAAATTGGTCACACAGTTTTTAAAAAAATACAATATAAATATAACTCAAATAACTGCATTGAGGTGCAACACAAAATTTCTTGACTTCTTGTAGCATTTCAAGGAAATCAAAATATTACTGCAAATAATATTAATATACAATATTTGATTGGGGCTGTCTTTCTTATTTAACACAGACACACACAGCTCTGGTGATTCAACCTTGAAGGGCACAAAGTATAAATAATAAAAGGCTTCCTTAGAGATGCAGTCACCAAGGGGCATAAGCTTTTGATGGGAGGTAATCTGAGATGTGTTCATATCAATAATGTAAGGATTTTTTTAAAAAAATTTGTTAGTTCTTTTTAGTACAAATCACATTTCTTTTTTAAAATAATTTTTATAAAGGAATCGTTTTTACACGCTTTTATTTAAGTCACACTGTATGTTGTATCCATCCATCCTTCCTTCAAATCTTGTACTTGTAATGTAAAATTAAACCACTTCTGATGGTCCTAGAGATTGTTCCATTCAAAAAAAATTTTTTGTTAAAGATGGATAGAAAGAAATGGTTTTATTTAGGCATGGATTTAAAGAAACGATTTTTATTAGAGATTGATTTAAAATAAATGATTTTTAATGTGAGATAGATTAGTAGCCAAAGTTTTAGAGCTCCATTCCAAATAGACCTATTACTTTACTACCGATACATGTATATTCAAAATCAACTCATTAAGTAACAGTGATTATAAGCTTATATCTGAAAGATGAATGTAATATTATTCCCATTGCAGTTTGGTTAGGGTACCTATGCCCACTTGAGAACAACTTAAGAATGGTGTAGATGTTTGTTTGTTGGTTTTTTGGGGGGTATTTTTTAAGTGTTGGGAAGGGAGTGTCTATTAAATTTGATCAAATATGAAGACCAATTAGGCCATACTAACTTTTCATTTTTTTAAAATTCCTGGGTAAAGTTACACAGTAGGGCTCCATTAAATACTTCGTCTAAATCAGGTTATCAATCACCTAGACCAGAGATGGTACATACATAATGAGCTGGTGAGTCAGAATATAAAGTGGTCACTGCATAAAGAAAAAACTAATTTACATAAATAAAAGAATTGTATATCAAGAGACTGGCAAAATATATGCACGTCTTCAAATCAATGTCATTTATTATATTGACAAAATGAGAACTGAATTATTATTTTGACTCCAGATTTACTTTAGTCATCACATATAAAAAATATTTAAAAATTAAATTAGGATATTACTTTAAATAGATGCACCACTTTACCTATTGAGAATGCACATGACTTGAATGTTAAACAAAATGTAATAAACATCTCTGTATTCAACTTAGGTAATTCTAATAAAATAATAATTATAATATAATAATAATTATAATAAAATAATAATTCTAATAAAATAATAATTATAATAAAATAATAATTCTAATAAAATAATAATTCTAATAAAATAATAATTATAATAAAATTATAATAAAATAATAATTATAATAAAATAATAATTATAATAAAATAATAATTATAGATTAAGTTTGTTAAAAACCTGCTCCCCATAAATGTGTCTGTCGTGTCCAACCATCTATAGCCTAAACCTGCTGCAGGGATTCAGAACATTTTTTAAGTGTATGGACCCCTGTAGCAGTCAGTATGTGGACCCCTGTAGAAGTCAGTGTATGGACCCTGTAGCAGTCAGTGTATGGACCCTTGTAGAAGTCAGTGTATGGACCCTGTAGCAGTCAGTGTATGGACCCCTGTAGAAGTCAGTGTATGGACCCCTGCAGCAGTCAGGCCAGAGGCAGCTATCTTATCGGACAACCAACATTTAAACTGGCACAGATCAAACGAAGTCACAGAATGCCGGGAAATTAATGGCATCAAATTATTTTCTATGTACAGCAACAATAAATTTAAATCAAATTACATTTTGAATTCATCAGAGGTTAAGGAGAGAAATGTTGAGAGGCAATACTGTATGTTCTTGTCACCGGTTTGTTCAAACACACATATAACAACAGCTATGACAACCAATTTCTCTCCACATAATCATATATATTGTGCTAATAAGCTTTTCTTCACACAACCACATATGTTGTGCTGTAAAAAGTGTCTTTACATAACCACATATTATCATGGTCTGCTGAGAAGCTTCTCTCTCAGCATAACCACATAGGGTCTGCTCCCACATAGGGTCTGCTCATTAACTTATCTCCACATTATCACATATCGTCTGCTAAAAAACCCAACTTCAAATAACCACATTTGGTCTGATTTTTATTCATCCCCACACCATTAAAACAACAGCTATGTCTCTACATAGCCACATACTGGCAAACAGTAAGGCTCCATTTCTAAAATACATCCTAAAACAACAGATGCAGCAATACTTAACCTTAATCTCCTCATAGCCACATCTTTGTGTACTGTTAACCTGCTTTTTCTAACATACATCATAAAACACACTGTGGAAATCAATTTCTTTCCATATAACTGCATACAGTTCTATGGGAAGCTATACAATCATTTATTAACTGTTTTGTAATAGACACTAAATAACAGCAACAAAATTTAATTTGAATTTTAACCAATTTTGTTTTCCTTCAAATATATTAAATTTAATAGTCAGTAATTGCATGTTCCAAGGATAGCATTAGTTCAATATAACTAAGAAGAGAACATTTCTCAGCCACTACATCTGGAGCTTAAACAGATGAAAAGAAATAAAATCAATGGAAGCTGAGAGGGGCCCTTTCATCTGTTTCTGTGTGTAAAAAAATTAATTTAACCCTAATTTTTTTACAGACAAATAAAATATTTTTATCATCAAGAAAATTGCACAATTTAGTTTCATAGGGCTGGAATAACAACTTTTGTGATCTGCATAGGATAAAAAAAACTTTCAGGTTTTCCCTGATTTTAAAAAACAAGCTGCTACCACTTTGGTGGTATGTATAGTGTACAAGAGTTATTTCAGGGCACCCAGGGTGGAGTTTTTTACAGTAATTTACCAGCCCTTCATTTAGCAAGGAGTTTACTATTGGAGCTTGATGCATAAATACAGAAAATATCTCATTGATATGTTGCATTGGCATCAAAATAAATCAACGAAATTTCAGTTTGTTTACAATGCATAAACATTGAATAGAAAGTTCAAGTGGTGTTCACAACATCATATCACTAAGAAAAGTACATCAACATTCAACCACAACAGCATCACTTGGCATTTATCTTTCCTTTAGTAGGACAGAGTCAAAATGAAATTAGGCCACCATCACACATGAGAAAACCATGACAGATGTCATCCAAGAGATGAGAAAATCTTGACAGGTGTCCAAAAAATCAGGAAGCCTTGAATGCTATCCTTAATTATCACCATTATCAGGGGGGACTAAGTTCTTCTCGTATGACACCGTCCATTGTGTTCAGTGGAATCAATTTATTAAAGAAGCTTGCAGAAAGACTGCTCCAGTAGACAAGATACAAATCGTCTCAGTAAATCCTTCTCAGGTACAACAAGCATTCGATTGACTCCAGCTCAGCCTCTATTGTGTAGTTTCTCACAGCGTCACTCAGTCAATATCAATAGGTGTTGAAAATATTTGATGAGCATCAGGAAGACTTTGTATAATAAACTGTCCGCATGTGAGGGTCAAAGTGACAAATCTGCACCAGTTTGTGTCTGTGTAAATGACGACTTTGATATTTAGTTTCTTGATGTCCCCCCACACAACGAATAACCATGTCATGGATGAGATGTATTGCCATTGTTAGTCCTGAATGTTTACGTTGAGGCTCTGCTTATAGTGTTGTAGGCAGGGGGGTTGTCGTGTGTCTGTCTGTAGGAGGCGCCACCGTTCTGTGTGGGTCTGTATGTGGCTTCTCCGTTCTGTTGCCGGGTTGAGCCTGTGTTGTCTGTCTCGTCTATGCTGTCCTCCTGTTTGCTGTAGTAGACTTTGGCCTTGTTGACAGGTGGACCTGAGGAATGTACAATTAAAAAATAATAAAAATAATGACAACATGAAAACTTACATCTTGCTGTATCCCAGCCTGAGGTGGAGCTCACTGAGCTTTACACATACATATCACTGAGCTTTACACATACATATCACTGTGCTTTACACATACATATCACTGTGCTTTACACAAACATATCACTGTGCTTTACACAAACATATCACTGAGCTTTACACATACATATCACTGTGCTTTACATAGGCATACATATCACTGTGCTTTACATAGGCATACATATCACTGAGCTTTACACATACATATCACTGTGCTTTACTTAGGCATACATATCACTGAGCTTTACACATACATATCACTGTGCTTTACTTAGGCATACATATCACTGAGCTTTACACATACATATCACTGTGCTTTACTTAGGCATACATATCACTGAGCTTTACATAAAAAACTATGGCAAATCTTCATGAATGTGTAATGTAACAAAGCGCAGTAATGCACACATAGCCTCTATTACCAAAGCTCGGTAAAGCGCGCCTCGGTATCGCTCTCTTTAGAAACGAAATCACAGAAAGTAAAAACTCTGCAGTGCGTGATAGAAGATGTATTCGACTTCCGGAAATGGCGACGATTGCCTTCGCTCATGTTTTCACTGGGTTTGCGAAGTTTTGTGGTAGTTTTTACGACTTTTTTTTTGAAGATGTGATTTTGCGATATTTATTTTTTTTTAAAATAGTACTAAACTACAGGTAAAAATAGTATTAAACTCAAGATGTTTGTTTGGATATGTAAAATAAACATTCTTATCCTAAAAGATGAAGTCAGTATGACAATAATAATATTAATACATTTTCAGCAATTTTTTTCATTTCATAACCATTTGATCCAAACGGGAAATTCTTATGGGACTGAGGCGGAAGTTTACCAAAAACCTTATGGGGCTTTAAACGTTAAATACAAAACATTTGTTACTTAAAAAATCATCTAGTGACAAGGATGGCCAAAATAAGTTATGTTTATCAGTCAAAAAAGGTCCAGTAAGTATAGTTTGAAAAAATGTCTTGAGTGCTGCTTCCATTGTTGTGGGGCATCAAAAGAGAAAGTACTTTGTCTCATAATTCAAAATCATCTTTAATTGTTCCATTTTGAAATGTTCATTTATCTTTACTTAATTTTACTGTGATATAACCACAATTTACAGTGAGATCACATCACAATTTACAGTGAGATCACATCACAATTTACAGTGAGATCACATCACAATTTACAGTGAGATCACATCACAATTTACAGTGAGATCACATCACAATTTACAGTGAGATCACATCACAATTTACAGTGAGATCACATCACAATTTACAGTGAGATCACATCACAATTTACAGTGAGATCACATCACAATTTACACTGTCCTATCCCCTAAGAACATATGCACCAATTGATCACTCATCATGTCTGCAATATGTTCAAGATTTTTCTATTTCTATGAGGAATGCCATGAAATATAATAATAAAAACAACCCGTAAAAAACCAAGTTTTTGACTATAAATCCTTTATGTACGAGAAGTAACTAAAAGAATGTTCATTATAATACGCAGTGCCAGACCATCCAGAAATACAAAATTGCAGTTGAGTCGTAAAAAATGTTTAATATAATGCGCACCGATCAGAAATATGTTTATAAAAAGAGTTGTCGATAAAATACGCACCTTATTGCGCGACAGAAAGGTTGTTCAATATAATACGCACCGTGACGCTCTATCTCAAAAAATAGCATGATACATAGGAATAAATAAAATAATCTAAAAAATCAATAATTTAATTACGGTACATGCGATCGATCTGAAATTTTGATACATTGTTTTTATTATCGGTACGAAACTGCCTGCAAAATTTCAGCTCGCTGGCTTACGAGCAAGTGGGTTAAAAATCGCTCAAAAGTTTTGGCAACACGGTCGGTCGGCCGCAGACACCACGAGTTAATATAAAGGATTTAAAAAGGACAACTTACCAAGGTAGCTGAGGAAGACAGGTAGGAAGATGAGGCCATGGGTGGCCCCAAAGACAACAATGCCCAGGTACATCCTGAAGTAGAACACCTGGAACAGCTGGGACTTGGAGAAGCCCAACATGATGATGCCCCCCAGCTTGGTCAGTGTGATGCCACTCAACACCTGGGGATAAGCAGAAGATATTAGTTACTGGCCTGGTGCCTCGCTTCATTGGCAGCACAGCAAGATATTTTGAATTTGGGCATTAAGGTTTGTCATAACAAATTTATAGAGAACTTGACATCCCCTTATATTCTGCTACTTTTCTTCTTTGATATGTTATCACAGTTTCAATAATTCCACTTGATGGAATTAGGTCAAATTGGTTTAGTCATTTTATTTACACATATTAAAAGCCCCGACATCTACAGTATTTTCAACACACAGACAAATGAACAACTCATAAAGGGACTAAAGAACAAGACATAAAATAGACAAACATGTCTCTTACTGAGCTGCCCATATGGGCCATGGCCTCTTTGGCTCTCTCCTTGCGTGTTGGCAGGATACTGATTGCAAACGCCCGGATAATATGTGAGCAAAACTCCACGGATATTCCAATAGCCTGGAAATAAAATGTGCAAAATTACATCATCACTCAACGGAATGCATTTCGACAATGCTTGCTTGTTGGGGTACCGCACTATATAAAATTATCATTATTATTACAAAAAATGATGTTTTTTTTTAATGTTGTTTAAATGTAAGTTAACTGTGCTCTAGCTATTAAGATCCCATAAATGTAAGTTAACTGTGCTCTAGCTATTAAGATCCCATAAATGTAAGTTAACTGTGCTCTAGCTATTAAGATCCCATAAATGTAAGTTAACTGTGCTCTAGCTATTAAGATCCCATAAATGTAAGTTAACTGTGCTCTAGCTATTAAGATCCCATAAATGTAAGTTAACTGTGCTCTAGCTATTAAGATCCCATAAATTTTACCATGCTAAGAGTCTTGAAACCAACAGTCACATCTGTTATGTTCCAACTTATCCACCTATTACCAGTAACATGAAGTTTACCCATTTTCCATTGACAACATAATTGACTAAATAACTGATTGCTCCACATAGTAATCCCAGCAAGATATTTTGTTATCCCGCAAGGTTGAAAATGACTATACCAGAAAAATTTTCAATGAAAGGTTCTTTTCAAATTAAATTAAACCAACATTTAATTTTTCAAGATTTAGAAAGGTGCTGTTTGTTAAATAATAAGCAAAATGATTTAAATTGTTATTCTTTTTGTCACAGTAATTCAAGTAACCCTTGAAGATATGTTTCTTATTCCCTATTCTCTTACATTGCCCCGCAATTCCCCCAACACTTTTTAAAAACCCATCTTCTGGTCATGTGCCCAGGACTCACCATGATCAGGTTGACCAAGGACAGGGCGTTGAGATCTATGCCCCACAGGAACATCATCCCCAAGATGTCGATGAGGATCATGATGATGGTCAGCACCACTACCACGGCGGAGTACAGGTCAAAGCCCAGCAGGACGAATGTGATGACCAGAATGGCAGCCAGGCAGTAGACCATGTTGAGAATGGAGTCTTTGATGATGGTCAGGTACTGCTCATAGAACACATAGAAGACACTGGGGAAAAGGAACGATTTTGTGGATAAAATTCAGATTGTTATAAGAAACAAAAATAAGTGCTGGGCGAAGAATGATTCCTTGAATTAAAATTTGTGCAAGTTTTAACATATTTATTTATTCAAGGTATTTATATATATTTTTTAAAGACATTTTTGTTAGTTATAAACCCCAGAGAGCTGTTAGGTTGATAACAATTAACAATTCTTATCTTTGCATTACTGTCTTATTCAAATCCCATAAAAAAACTATTGTCTTGAAATCCATATTTAAACTATACTATCTGGCTCATGGACATAAACATGATCTTATATATTTAAATACTATCTGGCTCATGGACATAAACATGATCTTATATATTTAAATACTATCTGGCTCATGGACATAAACATGATCTTATATATTTAAATACTATCTGGCTCATGGACATAAACATGATCTTATATATTTAAATACTATCTGGCTCATGGACATAAACATGATCTTATATATTTAAACTATACTCTCTGGCTCATTGACATAAACATGATCTTATATATTTAAATACTATCTGGCTCATGGACATAAACATGATCTTATATTAGGGGTCTACCGATATATCGGCTGGCCGATATCTGGATATCGGCAATATCGGTATCGGTAGCATGTAAAGGTCCCGATATTGACGTCACCGATATTTCATAATAAGTGACATTTTGACCCAAAAAAACGGAAACAAAAAAACTATCATTTAGATTTACAATATCTCGACAAATTAATATATCGACCCCGATACCGGTATTGAAATGGTCAAAAGAGTCCTAGTATTAATATGTGCAGCCACAATACAGTGTGCCATGTGCTTTGATATTGTTTAGGTATCGGCCGATTTTCGTATACTCAGAAATACTGTGTAAATAGTGCCAATGCCAAGTATACCGTAATTGCTCTAATAAATGGATAACATGTAAACCAGTGGTTCCCAAACTTTTTTGACCCACGGACCCCTTTTCTAGTCAAAACTTCCCCACGGACCCCCAAGTGAAAAAACTACATAAATGCATAGTACAAAAATTACAAATCCAAAAAAGTAACATTTTGTTGCAGTATTTATTGAAATTATAACTTTTGTTTAAAATAAAATTGGAAATAATTAATAACTTGGATAAACTTTATGCGATTTTAAGTGTATTTATGACCGACTCTATGTTTGTGAGTAGCAACCGCATATCCCCACGAGCACGAATTTCTTACAGGTTTCAGATTTTTATGTTGAGGTTCACAGCGGCACTAAATCCTTTTTTCTACCCAATGGAAAGACGGTTAAACAGTCAACAACTTCTGTACAATAACTCGTAATGAGGGCTATATAATTGGGCTGTACATTGACCCAAAATGCAAGATGTAAAATTGGGATCTGATTTTGTAACCAAAATTTGTAATATAAAAAATTACTAGTTCAAATATTGGTTTAATATAAGTTCCTTATTTCAATAAGTTGTTCCAGTATTAGTATGGATTCAGTGGCGTAGCTAGGGGGGGCGGTGGGGGCGGTCCGCCCCGGGCGGCACTCAATAAGGGGGCGGCATTTGTGGGCATTTGAAAAGTACAACCATTTCCGACAACCGCCCTTTTTCTTTTGAAGGGGGAAAACCAAGGTGAAACAAAAATATTTGTAATTTCGAGTCTTAATTAACGGATTCGCACATTTTTTTAATTATATAGTGGATATTATAACTAACGCAAAACCATTCAAAAATTGTTAATCGCTCAAAAAGGTATCGATTTGTTTGGAAAACTAAGTGGTATGAGTCAAAGATGACTCTTTTATAAGAAAAGTACCCCAAAAAAAACCCACATTATCGCTGGGCCGAATAATATGTGCAATTATTATCGCCACGACAGTTTTTACGTGGAATTTTGACATTCGCAGAATGATGCGCGAACACGTACCTACATGACATGGTGGTTCAAATATTGTGTTTAACTTGCAAGTAGTCATTTATATTGCTGTTTCAGTTACCGAAAATTATTGTAAGGCAAGGTAAGTTATTAAAAATTTAATTTATTTTGCTTTTATTGCATTAAAGCAGCGCAAATAATTAGTGTTTTTCATTAAAATGCGGTTATTCATTAAAAATGTTACGCATATCCAATTTATTAAAGTAATGTGTAAATAAGTTGAATTCGTCTATTTTAAGGAAAATCATTAAGAATTATGATAATAATATGAAAATATTCAAATTTCTCCGTTAATGAACACTACAAAAGGCATAGATAATTTCGAAAAAGACATACCAGTACTTTAAAATTTCAAGAAGAAGTAACTAGTAAAACGAGATCAGATGCTGGAATTTTGCTCAATTCAATGCAATCTTTTTCTGTTCTATGTTATCTCAATTTATGGGAACCCGTAATTTTTTTAATTAATGTAAACCCATTGCATGTAACAAAGAGATGTGCTAATAGAAAAAACTAAAAGATTTTATATCAGCCAAACAATGTGTGAAGAGGTGTAGATAACAACTGAACGCGGAGATAGGACAAAAATATGAGTGGGGAAAATTAAAAAGTCGTTGTTCTATCTTTAGAAAAAGAAGTACATTGAGAAATGTTTTTATCCATGGATGGAATTATAAAAGAACGCTTTGATGAGTTGCATGTCCTCGCAAGAAAATATTCGTATTTAATACCATGTAACATACAAAATGAAGCATTTGAACATCAAATTAATTACTTTATTGACATTGATAAAGAACAGTTCTATATAGAAAGAAAAATGATTTAGGTTTTTATGGCTGTACCTACACTACAAGAAGAGGCATTATGTTAGAAAAACGCGGGAAAAGGCCTCCTTGATCTATTAAAATTTATTCAACAGTATAGATTGGAAAATTCTGTACCCAGCATTGTAAGTTTTGCTATGAATTTTTTTAACTATTGCTATCAGTGTCGCTAGTTATGAAAGGAGCTTCTCCAAATTGAAGTTGATAAAAAATTATCGTCGTTCCACAATGAGCGATTAAAGACAACAAAATCTTGCAATACTGTTCATAGTCCATAGAACAAGATATTGCAGACAATTTTAATTTTGACAGCATAATACACGATTTTTCTATTATGAAAGTTAGGAAAGTAAATGTATAAATTTGTTTACATACTAATGATAACTAATGTATACAATTTCTTTGTTTGTAAATAAAAAAAATCATTTTTTAAAAATACAAAATAGAAGAATAGAGATTGGTAATTGTTTTTGTTTTTGTTTTTTGTGTAAATTTGAAATATGTTTTGTCTCATTGGCTGCTACCTCAGTAACTTTCTTGTGGCCTGAAAAAAAAGTATCTTGTATTTTATAAACTTGTATTTATAGGTATATAATCTTATGCGGCCTCTTTTATTACTGCTTACATAAATATGGCATGCAATGGTAAACATGTTCCCCACCTTTACTTCGTTTCAATTACAATTGTTTATTCATGGTTCTTAATTTATAAAAACCATACTATAATCGACAAACTGGCCGTCCATAAATGACGTCACACGTCACGCGATTTTGACTGATTTTCTCACCCCCCCCTCGTCACACGTCGTCACAAAAACTTAGACCCCTTCTTCAATAACACATCACAAAGCTTCCCCCCCCATCCCCTATAAAAGCCGTATTTTCTGTTTGAAAATGAACACTTAAAATCATATTTTTGTCATTTAAGTATGTATTTAGTGTAAAGCTGCACTCTAATATGGTAACATGGATTTTACATAAACGTCTTTAAATAAAGTGTCAGTAATCGATTAGTTAAGTGGAGATTTGTATTTAAATGTGCACGTTTTGACGTGACGTCACATTTCTTAAACACACACCTCTCGTCACAAATGTGTGACCCCCCCCTCCAGGTTCGTGACGTCATTTATGGACGGTCCCTAAAAGGGCGGCAAATTGGAGACCGCCCCGGGCGGCAAAAGTTCTAGCTACGCCACTGTATGGATTCATCTGTGTTTGGGATCTGAGGTTGTTCACGCGCAAAAGGGTTCAACACCCAGTCTGGAATGTCCAAGTGAAGAATGTCTTTCAAATCTTTGGTTGAGGTCTGCGTGACGAACTGTTAAGTTTTGACAGTAGGCCAGCAAATCTTTATCTCCATTTTGCAATTTCAAAAGATTTGGAAACTGAGAACATTCTCCTGTTCCTAATTTTTTTTTGTGTTTTTTTGTTAAAGAAAAACGTTTGCAACAAACGCAGATAGTATGCTTTTGATTAAATTTAATTGCTTTACTTGTACTTGTAGTTTCAAATTAGTTTCTTTAAAGTTGGTAAATAAATCATTTATTAAGGATATGTCATTTGTTTTAGTTAATTGTGTCGCAAATCATTGTCTTTGTTTTCCAGGAATTCACACACTGAATCAAAGAGAGCATAAATCGATTTAAATAAGTACTTGTTGATAACCAACGTACTTATGTGTGAATAAGTAAACGATTATAGGCTTCTTCATTGTCCAAACAATGTTGAATAAAAAATCTCTCATTGAAGGCATTTCCTTCTGATTTTATTAACTGCTCTAATGACATTATCTAGTGATCCATACAAATTTCACTAAGATTTTTGGGAATAAATGATGTGGATGATGGTACAATGTACTAAAAATACATTCCCTTCAGCTTGTTTTAAGTATGCCAGAAAGTCAAGGGTATTGCTTTAACTTGAAAAAATCTTTTTAATTCAGTTAATAACGTTTCTCCTTTCGTATCTGTTTCCAAACATTTAGCCATACTTCAAATATTCAACAACACTGTATTGTCGGCATTGTTTCTTCGGCTCACTCAGTGCTGGATTTACTATTTGCAAAACAAGCTATAGCTTAGGGCCCCGCCTTCTTGGAGGCCCCCGGAACTTTTTTCCAGATTTGGCACTGACATAGAATATCTGGACTTCAAAAGGGCCCTTTATCTCAAATAGCTTAGGGCCCAATCAAGTCTAAATCCAGCCCTGGGCTCACTCATTCTCTTACTCTTATCTATGGTAACAAACCACTGTTAATAATAATTAACATTTTCAATGGAATGCTACAGTAAAGCACTATGGAAAAAATATTTGATAGGATACAATTTAGATAAATATAACTTCCTGGCACATCGAAAAATACCCTACCTTGCAACCCTCGTAGATTCAAGTTAAAAACTTGTATTTTGCTGACCTACTTATTGGAATTCCGCATTTCTTACGCATCAAGCTAGACCTTTCAACAAACCAAGTACTATTGATTGGTTATAGTTGTAGAAATAACCTCAGTTCTACTACCTTTTCTAGGTAAAACAACATTGTACTCCATGACTGATAGCACCTAAGATAGTGTTTAATCAGTTGAAAATATACTATTTTATTTATTATTTATTTTAATTTCCATAATAATAAAAATTGATCAGTTTTATTATTTTATATTAAACTTTTCGCGGACCCCCTGACGCTGTTCAGGGACCCCCAAATCAATTTTAATTTTCCACGGACCCCCTGAATGGTACCAGGGACCCCTGGGGGTCCGTACGGACCACTTTGGGAACCACTGATGTAAACATTATGTTCACGTAATTGCTCTAATAGCAAAGATGCACGCAGAATCGCAGATGTCTAAAACATTTCGTTTCGTATGGAATAACAAAATGTACCGTGTGAAGACGTGTTGTCATTGGCAACCATTCAAGCTTCAGCCTCATTTTCACTATATTACTATTGTACTTTGTTCTCATTGTTTCATTCATAAAAGGTGGCCGTGTGCAAAAGCCATTAAACTATTGGTTAGAATTAATAATTATGAGTCAAGGTTGAAGTTTCAAAAGGAGTACCTAATATGCTTGTACATTTTTATAAAGGACGGTTCGTTTTGTTATGAGTCCTATGTAGGTCATGAACTGGAACTTGTAAACACATCGGAAACTTCGTTTCGGGAAAAAAAATCGGTATTTCGGCAAAACTGGATATCGGTAGACCCCTTAATTATAAAATATAAATAATTACGAGTGATAAATTTAAGAATGGCGTCATCAAATATGACCGCTGTTATTTTTGTCCTAACAAATACTCATATCGGCACTCATATCGGAAAAAAATATCGGTAATATCGGCAAAAATACTTATCGGTAGACCCCTAATATAAAATATAAATAATTAGGAGTGATGAATTTAAGAATGATCGATGTCATCAAATAAGACCGCTGGTTTTTGTCCTAACAAATATTCATATCGGAAAAAAAAATATCGGTAATATCGGCGAAAATGCGTATCGGTAGTCCCCTAATATTAAAGATAAATAATTAGGAGTGATAAATTTAAGAATGATGTCATCAAATATGACCGCTGGTTTTTGTCCTAACAAATACCCTATGGGCACTCATATCGGAAAAAAATATCGGTAATATCGGCAAAAATGCGTATCGGTAGTCCCCTAATATTAAAGATAAATAATTACGAGTGATAAATTTAAGAATGACGTCATCAAATATGACCGCTGGTTTTTGTCCTAACAAATACTCATATCGGCACTCATATCGGCAAAAAAAATATCGGTAATATCGGTATCGGCAAAAAGGCATATCGGTAGACCCCTATCTTATATATTTAAATACTATCTGGCTCATGGACATAAACATGATCTTATACCTGCACTTTCATCAAAACAAGTTTTAATTTTAACTTAGTTTTCAGGATTTGTATCAACCAAATTTTAAAAATAAATTGTTGTACCTGTAGGGAAACACCTTGCCTTGACGCCCGCTCTTCTGGAGTGTCTCAGTTATGTTGTCAGCGATCTCTCGGGCTTCCTTCAGGGCATTTATGTAGTCAGCTGACGTCTTGAGGATGTTGTGGTAAGTCATGAAATATGAGGCTGGGGGAGACCAAGACAAGAGAGTTATATTACTTGACTGTGTCAGAATCTAATGATTTCATTCTTGATATGAAGACCAAGACAAGAGAGTTATATAACTTGACTGTGTCAGAATCTAATGATTTCATTCTTGATATGAAGACCAAGACAAGAGAGTTATATTACTTGACTGTGTCAGAATCTAATGATTTCATTCTTGATATGAAGACCAAGACAAGAGAGTTATATTACTTGACTGTGTCAGAATCTAATGATTTCATTCTTGATATGAAGACCAAGACAAGAGAGTTATATTGCTTGACTGTGTCAGGATTTTATTCTTGATACAACACAAGTGTCATAAAAAAATATCTGTCAAACACCAGGGACAGAAACTACCATTTCTCTGTCAAATTATATTATTTAAAAGATGCTTGACTTATAAAACATTACAAAACATTCACTCTTATCTCATAAATAGTTTATGTCAACCATCTCAGTGTAACTCATTATCTCATAAATAGTTTATGTCAACCATCTCAGTGTAACTCATTATTTCATAAATAGTTTATGTCAACCATCTCAGTGTAACTCATTATCTCATAAATAGTTTATGTCAACCATCTCAGTGTAACTCATTATCTCATAAATAGTTTATGTCAACCATCTCAGTGTAACTCATTATTTCATAAATAGTTTATGTCAACCATCTCAGTGTAACTCATTATTTCATAAATAGTTTATGTGTCAACCATCTCAGTGTAACTCATTATTTCATAAATAGTTTATGTCAACCATCTCAGTGTAACTCATTATTTCATAAATAGTTTATGTCAACCATCTCAGTGTAACTCATTATTTCATAAATAGTTTATGTCAACCATCTCAGTGTAACTCATTATTTCATAAATAGTTTATGTCAACCATCTCAGTGTAACTCATTATCTCATAAATAGTTTGTGTCAACCATCTCAGTGTAACTCATTATTTCATAAATAGTTTATGTCAACCATCTCAGTGTAACTCATTATTTCATAAATAGTTTGTGTCAACCATCTCAGTGTAACTCATTATTTCATAAATAGTTTGTGTCAACCATCTCAGTGTAACTCATTATTTCATAAATAGTTTGTGTCAACCATCTCAGTGTAACTCATTATTTCATAAATAGTTTATGTCAACCATCTCAGTGTAACTCATTATTTCATAAATAGTTTATGTCAACCATCTCAGTGTAACTCATTATCTCATAAATAGTTTGTGTCAACCATCTCAGTGTAACTCATTATTTCATAAATAGTTTATGTCAACCATCTCAGTGTAACTCATTATTTCATAAATAGTTTATGTCAACCATCTCAGTGTAACTCATTATTTCATAAATAGTTTATGTCAACCATCTCAGTGTAACTCATTATTTCATAAATAGTTTATGTCAACCATCTCAGTGTAACTCATTATTTCATAAATAGTTTATGTCAACCATCTCAGTGTAACTCATTATTTCATAAATAGTTTATGTCAACCATCTCAGTGTAACTCATTATTTCATAAATAGTTTATGTCAACCATCTCAGTGTAACTCATTATTTCATAAATAGTTTATGTCAACCATCTCAGTGTAACTCATTATCTCATAAATAGTTTGTGTCAACCATCTCAGTGTAACTCATTATCTCATAAATAGTTTGTGTCAACCATCTCAGTGTAACTCATTATCTCATAAATAGTTTGTGTCAACCATCTCAGTGTAACTCATTATTTCATAAATAGTTTGTGTCAACCATCTCAGTGTAACTCATTATCTCATAAATAGTTTATGTCAACCATCTCAGTGTAACTCATTATCTCATAAATAGTTTATGTCAACCATCTCAGTGTAACTCATTATCTCATAAATAGTTTGTGTCAACCATCTCAGTGTAACTCATTATTTCATAAATAGTTTATGTCAACCATCTCAGTGTAACTCATTATTTCATAAATAGTTTATGTCAACCATCTCAGTGTAACTCATTATCTCATAAATAGTTTATGTCAACCATCTCAGTGTAACTCATTATTTCATAAATAGTTTATGTCAACCATCTCAGTGTAACTCATTATCTCATAAATAGTTTGTGTCAACCATCTCAGTGTAACTCATTATCTCATAAATAGTTTATGTCAACCATCTCAGTGTAACTCATTATCTCATAAATAGTTTATGTCAACCATCTCAGTGTAACTCATTATCTCATAAATAGTTTGTGTCAACCATCTCAGTGTAACTCATTATCTCATAAATAGTTTATGTCAACCATCTCAGTGTAACTCATTATTTCATAAATAGTTTGTGTCAACCATCTCAGTGTAACTCATTATTTCATAAATAGTTTGTGTCAACCATCTCAGTGTAACTCATTATCTCATAAATAGTTTGTGTCAACCATCTCAGTGTAACTCATTATTTCATAAATAGTTTGTGTCAACCATCTCAGTGTAACTCATTATCTCATAAATAGTTTATGTCAACCATCTCAGTGTAACTCATTATTTCATAAATAGTTTATGTCAACCATCTCAGTGTAACTCATTATCTCATAAATAGTTTATGTCAACCATCTCAGTGTAACTCATTATCTCATAAATAGTTTGTGTCAACCATCTCAGTGTAACTCATTATTTCATAAATAGTTTATGTCAACCATCTCAGTGTAACTCATTATTTCATAAATAGTTTGTGTCAACCATCTCAGTGTAACTCATTATTTCATAAATAGTTTGTGTCAACCATCTCAGTGTAACTCATTATCTCATAAATAGTTTGTGTCAACCATCTCAGTGTAACTCATTATTTCATAAATAGTTTGTGTCAACCATCTCAGTGTAACTCATTATCTCATAAATAGTTTATGTCAACCATCTCAGTGTAACTCATTATTTCATAAATAGTTTATGTCAACCATCTCAGTGTAACTCATTATCTCATAAATAGTTTATGTCAACCATCTCAGTGTAACTCATTATCTCATAAATAGTTTGTGTCAACCATCTCAGTGTAACTCATTATTTCATAAATAGTTTATGTCAACCATCTCAGTGTAACTCATTATTTCATAAATAGTTTATGTCAACCATCTCAGTGTAACTCATTATTTCATAAATAGTTTATGTCAACCATCTCAGTGTAACTCATTATTTCATAAATAGTTTATGTCAACCATCTCAGTGTAACTCATTATTTCATAAATAGTTTATGTCAACCATCTCAGTGTAACTCATTATTTCATAAATAGTTTATGTCAACCATCTCAGTGTAACTCATTATTTCATAAATAGTTTATGTCAACCATCTCAGTGTAACTCATTATTTCATAAATAGTTTATGTCAACCATCTCAGTGTAACTCATTATTTCATAAATAGTTTATGTCAACCATCTCAGTGTAACTCATTATTTCATAAATAGTTTATGTCAACCATCTCAGTGTAACTCATTATTTCATAAATAGTTTATGTCAACCATCTCAGTGTAACTCATTATTTCATAAATAGTTTATGTCAACCATCTCAGTGTAACTCATTATTTCATAAATAGTTTATGTCAACCATCTCAGTGTAACTCATTATTCATAAATAGTTTATGTCAACCATCTCAGTGTAACTCATTATTTCATAAATAGTTTATGTCAACCATCTCAGTGTAACTCATTATTTCATAAATAGTTTATGTCAACCATCTCAGTGTAACTCATTATTTCATAAATAGTTTATGTCAACCATCTCAGTGTAACTCATTATCTCATAAATAGTTTGTGTCAACCATCTCAGTGTAACTCATTATTTCATAAATAGTTTATGTCAACCATCTCAGTGTAACTCATTATTTCATAAATAGTTTATGTCAACCATCTCAGTGTAACTCATTATTTCATAAATAGTTTATGTCAACCATCTCAGTGTAACTCATTATTTCATAAATAGTTTATGTCAACCATCTCAGTGTAACTCATTATTTCATAAATAGTTTATGTCAACCATCTCAGTGTAACTCATTATTTCATAAATAGTTTATGTCAACCATCTCAGTGTAACTCATTATTTCATAAATAGTTTATGTCAACCATCTCAGTGTAACTCATTATTTCATAAATAGTTTATGTCAACCATCTCAGTGTAACTCATTATTTCATAAATAGTTTATGTCAACCATCTCAGTGTAACTCATTATTTCATAAATAGTTTATGTGTCAACCATCTCAGTGTAACTCATTATTTCATAAATAGTTTATGTCAACCATCTCAGTGTAACTCATTATTTCACTGCAGCACAAATACAAGTTTAGTGCCACTTAGGAAAGCTTCACAATATTATTATCTGCATGGAATCCTTAGCAGTGAATTTTTAAAATTAATTTTATTTGCACCTCATACAAACAGAGTTATACTTTTAAATCCATGACAATAATGACATAATAATTAGTGGGTAGGTCAGTGCATGAAAGTGATTTAATTAGGAAAGGGGTGGTGGGGAGGAGGGAAGCTTCATCAGGGCTCACCTCCAACATGGGTCCCATTGGCATCCTTGAGCAGCTGGACACCTGACCCATAGGCCGCATGACCACTGTGGATGTAGCAGTCACAATTAGCACGGGCAGATACATGGAGATGAATAGGGACATATATGTGAATGTAACAGTCAACATTAGCACGGGCAGATACATAGTGATGAATAGGGGCATATATGTACGCCTAGGCCACTATGTAGACATGAACAGGCATAAGAATAGATGCACACATGAATGAATATATTAACATCTAAGAGACACATATACAGACACATAGGGATCATTGTAAACTAGAGCAGAATCATTTATCTACACTGGAGTTGGCCTAAGCAGTTCTCATAATATCCACATTTCTTGAGCAAATCATAATTTGTGATATAGATTTTTAATCTCCACATTTAGTTTCACGTAGGCACCGATGAGACTCACCAGTGAGATTATGGCCATACCATGTGGCACCATCTTATGTGACTTAGCAGCCTGGTGTATGTTGTATTTGACCTCAGTGGGGTTTTTTTTATTGCCCCAGAGAAGAAGCCTTACATATTGGTGTGTCTTTTTACCAATGAGGTTCGACTAGAAAACTTTGAACTCCCAACTCTCTGGGCAGCAAAGCTGATTTTACCATTACACCACAAGGCAGTCTTACCATTTTACAATTTTACTGTGTAGTTTACCCAGCAAGACAGATGTTACAATGACACAACAAGGCAACTTTACTGTGTAGTTTACTTACCCTTTGCCACATTTTAATCCAGGGTTGTCTGACAGGAACCACTTCAAATATTTGTTGAATGTCTCTCCGACAGGGCGGCCCTTCTCCAAGTGGTCTAATGGGCAGGGGATGCAACTAGAATTGGAGTCTGGGAATAAAATAAGATCATATGTTAACAATTTTTTTTTAAAAACCCTATTCAGAGTCGTGAGACTGTTATGTTGCGATTTAAAAAAAGTATAAGTAAGATTTATATAAGTATGCAAATATAATTAATCTTATTAAAAAACAACTAATAAAATCAGCAACAATTTTCCACTCATAAAAATATTATTTGTCATTCTTTCTCTCATCCTACTTAAAATTTTCACAGAGATGGTTCAGTTAAAGAAATAGGGACATCAAGTTTCCTCAAAATCTATGTACATGCTGTGTAATGAGACTACTTCAAGAGGCACCAAAAAAAAACAAGTTCCAGAACTCACCAGTAGAGGGGCAGAACTCTCCCGTGTCATTTTTATACCTGCAGCATGCGGGGCTGGACAGCCACGAGAAGTAATCATCAAGCCAAGAGGAAACTGGCTGAGCCACATAAGTGCTAGGATGTAAGAAAAGAGTCATGTCCATTGTCCATGGATCAATTGTGCATATCAACAATACTGTTTGTTCTCATAGTCTTCAATACCAATTTATATTTCACTTTAAGTACCATCCATCATTAAAACAAATTTTAAAAAGTATTATGAAAATTTATAATTCAAAGCTTTTTGACAAAAAAATTTCCTTTAAAAAAAAACTTGGTTAAAAAACCAAAAAACAACATTGCTTGACAAGTATCGGTAAAAAAAACAAAAAAGTCAACATTGCTTGACAAAGTATCAACATTCTAAGAACTGATCACTTAAACCTAATGTTGACACTCACTAGTTGGGGTTCATGGCTGCATGGTTGATCTGCTGTACAAGAGAGTTCTGCGGACAGCCACTTATACCACATACATCGTTCTGACCAGAATACGTGGTGAAGTCATGGCCGGACTCCATGACAAAGTAGACAGGGGCCCCGACTGATAGGAAGCTGGTCAGGTTGTGGAAATAATCCAAAACGTATGAATCCTGAGGAACACGAGATACGGGGAGAAAAATTAACCAGGGCAAAACAATCATAGTGAAAAACTGTTGTGTGAGAAAAATCTACATCAAGATATCAAGTTTTAAAAGGATTTAAAGGTAAATTATTTTATTTAAATATAGAGATGCTTTGAGGTTATGACACTGATGGGATCGGATCAAAAGACTTACATGATTAGAGATGGAAGTGGTATTTTTAAATATGTATGTTAAATTAAGGGCTAACATTTCCCTTGCGTCCATGTGTAGATTTATTGTGTTATGTGGTATCCGAGTAGGAAATAATGAGAGGCATTAATTGATTAAAAAGTTGATCTGTCAACCTTTTTCTTCTTCTTCTTCGTTCTCAATTTGAGTTTTAAGTGCCGACGAGTTTTGCGCCAATTGGCCCGTGGTCTCTGACTTCAGCCTGCTGTTTTTTCTGGATGTGCTTCCATAGCCTTTGGTCAGCCAAGACCATCTGCCAAGCAGCAGTTGATTTTGGCAAGTGATGCAGCGTTCACAGGCCACGGCTATAAGGGTTCCACGCATTACCCAGCCGCCTTTAATTTCCCTAACTAGTGTTAGGTACCCACTCGAAGCTGGGTGGACTCGGGGACGCTGTAGGCCCCGGGAACAAATTCTTGGCTTCCCATGGATTCGAACCCGTGACCATCGGTACGCCAGTCGAGCGCGCTGCCACTCGACCACCGTGCCCCCGTCAACCTGTTGGGAAGTTTGACCTTGTTCAGCTCGGGCAGTAATATGACAGGCTGGCAGGGCTGAGAAATATTGTCCTAAAAAGGCATAACAGCGGGTTAGAATTACCTTGGGCATAGACAGGGCTTGATCCAAACCAATCTCAACTTTAGATGTCATGGCGGCACTGGCACAGAACCAACCAACAAAAATCAGCATCTGAGGGGGGGGGGAGTCAGAAAGTAAATTATTAAATGCATGAGTGGCTGAAAGATGAAGTGTAAGTCCCTACAAAATAATTTACAAAAATAACATTTGAGTTCACTGAGAACGAATGTCAAACAATTTCTGTCGTCAAGCTCTATTTCTGAGATTTCATTCAAATAAATCATACGCCTAGCTACAGTTAGATCCAAAATATCCCTTTAATATACTTTAGTTTTTTTAATTTAATCTGGAATAAAAGAATATTTATTACAAAAAAAACAAAAACACACTAATACATTGAATGCTGAACGAGTTGTTAAACTACTTCAAGAATGCACAGCAATAAATCTACTTACAACAATGGGCCTGACCCACTCCTTCATCAAAAAGTGTGAGTAGTATTCTTTAACAAATGTATACAGGAGGCCATTTCTTGGCTTGCGCTTTTTCAGTGGTACCTTATAACAGCAGATCACATCAAGTCTGTTGGACTGGTGGCAGAAATCAACAAGAGTTTTTTAAAATTCATTTCATGTAAAATACTGCCGCCCACCAGACAGGGAACGTAATATGTTTGGAGGAATTAGTAGAAGGACCATTAGAAGTTTATTTCGCCATTGTGTTTAATGTAGGTAGTAGCTTGTAACACCTTTACATATAATTATTCAAGTTATTAGAAACATTTTTTTCAAGAGGATATGAATAACTATCATCCTACTTAGGTTCTCATTGGTGGGCCCAGTGATGAGATAAAATAATCCCTGGCACTATACAATTATAATGAATGTATATATTAACTTATTGATCATATTTGATGCCACACAACAATACTATCTGCTCATCACAATTTCAGAACAAGCTGTTTAAACTTATGAATGAAGTGCATCCTACCTCCTGGCGTTTGGCATCTATGGTCAGTAGTGATATGAAAATGGTGATTTGTAGAATGAAATCAAACAGCACCGCCATGGCTGCATACAATGAAAACACCTTCACAGCAGGCATCTGGGTGAGGGCTCCTGGGGGAAAAAAAACCCAAAAAGATGTAAATCAAATAAATAATCTGAAGAATTCAACAATAGATTTTATCAAGGGATCTCAGGTCAAATAAATAATTCAACAATAGATTTTATCAAGGGATCTCAGATCAAATAAAGAATTCAACAATACATTTTATCAAGGGATCTCGGGTCAAATAAATAATTCAACAATAGATTTTATCAAGGGATCTCAGGTCAAATAAATAATTCAACAATAGATTTAATCAAGGGATCTCAGATCAAATAAAGAATTCAACAATACATTTTATCAAGGGATCTCAGGTCAAATAAATAATTCAACAATAGATTTAATCAAGGGATCTCAGATCAAATAAATCGCATGCTCTACTCTTTGCATTTCTGAATAGTTTTATTTTGATTCTCTCCTAACCTCATCTTTCCTCTCATTGCATTGGACTGTAGCTAAGTAGTTGACAATAATGTATCTCCAGTCCCTAATTGGACTGTAGCTAAGTAGTTGACAATAATGTATCTCCAGTCCCTAATTGGACTGTAGCTAAGTAGTTGACAATAATGTATCTCCAGTCCCTAATTGGACTGTAGCTAAGTAGTTGACAATAATGTATCTCCAGTCCCTAATTGGACTGTAGCTAAGTAGTTGACAATAATGTATCTCCAGTCCCTAACTGGACTGTAGCTAAGTAGTTGACAATAATGTATCTCCAGTCCCTAATTGGACTGTAGCTAAGTAGTTGACAATAATGTATCTCCAGTCCCTAATTGGACTGTAGCTAAGTAGTTGACAATAATGTATCTCCAGTCCCTAATTGGACTGTAGCTAAGTAGTTGACAATAATGTATCTCCAGTCCCTAATTGGACTGTAGCTAAGTAGTTGACAATAATGTATCTCCAGTCCCTAATTGGACTGTAGCTAAGTAGTTGACAATAATGTATCTCCAGTCCCTAATTATACAGCAATAATAGCCGTCCAGGCAGGTCAACATAAGAACATGTGCACAGTTTACAAACAGAAAGAAAGAAAAAGAGAAGCCTGAGCTTAGAAGTGAAATGAAAAATAGCTTCCAATGGTTACCTAGGAAAAATGCCAGGGACTCGGACAAACTGGTCAGCAACATACTTGGTCCCACTTTACCCACCACGCGACCAATTTTGTGTTCAACACTCTCCCCTTCCTTTAAGGCCTCCCTCTGGTATGAGGAGAAAATAAACAAAGCATATCAATAACTCATACCACAGATAGTCACTTCACTTACTTTAACAACTCTTCATTTTATTTTAAAAGTATGCTTCACAGCAGTCGTTGTTTGAAATTGATAGAAATATGAATTGATGCTAATAGCTTAAAGACTTTAAATAAAAACAAATAATCTTGTGAGTGCACTAAAGAAGAACAAACTTAACAGCAAATTTCTAAATAGCCCAAGAGACAGTTAACATGTCTCACCTGGCAGGTCTGTACGAGGATGAATATGTTGTCCACACCGACAGCCAGGACCAAGAAGGGAACCACCTCCACGATGATGAGTGTGGACGGGATCCCGATGTAGCTGTAGAACCCCAGGGATCCACCCACAGAGAGCAGGACAATCACCACACCAGACAAACCCAGGCAAACTTTGGCATCAACCTACAACACAAAGAAACTTGTGGACTAAAAGCTAGATCAGATAATAGGACCCATCCTCCTGGCTAAGCAGAAGCAGGTGAGGTTATTGTAACAGAATAAGACAATAAAAAATGTAAATGAGCGAAACTCAACTTTTCAAGAACTCGCTATGATAATTTAAGCCATTGAGATTTGATAACTGCATCAAAACAAAACCTGTTATATTAATTTACCAAAAAAAAAGAAGAAAAAAAAAGAGATAGCAATCCCTTAAAGCAGGGGTGGGCAAACTTTTACTATGGAGGGCTGCATTGAAAACTGTATCATTATGCATATATATTTTTATTTATTTCAATTACAATTAACAACGCATAAAAATATGAATTAGTGATAATAATCATGTATTTGTCATTTCACATCTACACTCTATTCCACATGCTCATTACCTTTTAAAATAAGAACTGAAACCGTTTCTAATTTAATAAGATTTTACTAAACATAATTATTTCAACAAAAGTTTATTGTTACCGTCATAATAACTACCGGAGATTTCCGTAAATAGGCCCTGGGCTTCAAAACGGAAAGTTGATGGTACATGATTGAAATTTTTGTACCAAATAAAGGCTCATCAACGTTTATATGGAAAATACAAATCAGTTAAACTACTTATTACCTGAGACACTCGCAAGTCATTTCTTTGTATATTTTTTTCTGTTTTTCAAAAAACAAATTTCCCCCAGAAATAATTTCCCAATAAAATACAATTGCCGTTTTACGTTTATTGTTTTAAATTTTATGTTTAGCGAAAATGAAAAAAAAACATCAAAATTTATTTTTATAATATTTAATGACAGTGACAATTCATCAAAAGTTTCGATACGTGGGTTTAATAACTGTTTAACCTAATATAAGCCCATGGGCCTGTAAATGGAAAGACTTTCCGTAAACAAGCCATTGGCTTATGCTCGGGTGGGCTTATTTACAGAATTCACCAGTACGAAGAAGAAGGAACTTTATTTACAAACAGGCTGACCACAGAGTAAAATTATAATTAATGAGGAGTATGTAACTGTCCACAATTTTGGATACTGTTCTTGAAATGCGGAACCATTTTATTGGTTGTGATTCGCATGACTGGATTCAAATTGCAGTCAGTTAACATTGATCTATTCTAAGACTTGTTTATTTTCATACAAGAAAAAGCTTGCTCGCAGATGTATGTGGACCCAAATAGTGACAAAAATTTGGCATTAAAGTTTCTTTAAGAGTGGAAATGATGACTAATCGATTCTGGAGCCATAAAACCCATTAAATATCCAGATCAATTCGAATCAGATACTGGGACTAAATTTTTTTAAATAAAGCGAAAATTCTAAACAAAGAAAATTAACGTCTATATCAGATCGAAACATGTACATGCCAACGGGCCGCATAAAATACCCTGACAGTCGCATACGGCCCGCAGGCCATAGTTTGCCCACCTCTGCCTTAAAGCGAAAGTTTGAAAAATGAATAGTTCTCAAGGTAACACTCAGTCAAATGTTGAACTATGATATTTAAAAATATGATGAATTAATATCTAGGCCTGTTAAAATATTAATACAGATAAAAAATGTGAAAATATTGTGATTTGATGAAAAGGGCAGTGAGAAGGGACTCTTATAAAGATGTGTTGTCCTTGCTTGTGCTCCAAGTCAATCCTGTCTTCAGTCAACAACTGAACTTTCAACTATGACAACCACCGACATAACCCATGAATGATCCCACTCACCACAATCCTAGTCAGGTCTGCGTACTGCCCCAGTGTGATGGTGATGTAGATGAACATGATGAGGTAGCTGAGCAGAATTGTGAGGATGTCGCTCTCACTCTCACGATCTATCTCATCTTCAATGGACCTCTGACACAATACAACAGGAAAGTGATTGAAATTAATAAGCTACAAGATCTTCAGGTAACTGACAACAATTTTAATGAAACAACTTGTTAAGGTTTGTTAGTAAGATTGTTTAAATTAATTGTGTTTTATTTTTGGTTGATATTGTTTATAACATTGACTAAATTTATCATAAATAATCAAGACATTTTTATTTTTGATACAAATTTGTTTATTTTGAACCTGGAAACTTGTTCTCAGATCCAGGTGATAAAACTGATCAGGACTCACCTCAGAGGAGAAAGCAATGTGGATGTCTGGATGTTCAGCCGTGTAGTTCTTCATGAACTCTATGTACTTGCTCTCCCAGGCCTTGGCAGGGCCATTAAGTTTATCATCCAAATGATTGTTGACCAGAATGGTAATGACTAGAGCGTTGGCTGTCCTGTAAGCTTTGCCTGCAGATCAAGTCAACACAAACATTACCATCTGAGCTTGGGATTTCTATTCTATTTAGAGTGTCATCATATCCATAATTAAATCCCTTTTTAAAAAAAACAGCAAAATGCAAATCTGAGTTATTTTTTAAAAAATTTCTTCTTAAGCTGCAAGTACAAATGAAAATCATTGTTTACTCTTGACTTGCACCCAGCGAAAGGTGCATTGAGCATTGAAAGGTGCATTGAGCATTGAAAGGTGCATTGAGCATTGAAAGGTGCATTGAGCATTGAAAGGTGCATTGAGCATAGTGTGGTGACATTACCTTCATAACCCCCCAAGGCCACCCATGGGAACACAGGTCCTCCAAATGTACCCAGACAGGGTGTGTGTAGCTTGGTTGTGTCATTCAGGGAGAAGGGAGATCTGTTGAAGGAGAAAAAAAAGGAGTCAATTTTAGCTATTTTTAGACTGACTGAACAGTAATACCAAAGGCTGAATTTTTTTTATCATATTGTAAGAGATTAGTCATGTTTGTAATTTTGTGAGCTAAAAGTAGCCAACTGTCATTCACGGCGTTGCAAAATATGAATAAAATCCTGAGCCCTACTATTTGACCAACATCATTGGCATATTATATGAAAAAGTTTATGTATGAAAAAGTTTATGTATGAAAAATTTCAAAGTGAAGCGACATAAGTTAGTGCATGCCATTTTGGCTATCATGGGTTGCATACTATGAATTGAGATGACTGATTTATTTAGAGTTGAAGCATAATTTATTTTTTATTCCATCCATCCATCCATCAGGTGCCGTGCTCAGAGGCGTAGGTGGTCATGCCTCTCCACAGCTCTCTTTCTAAATTTAGACATAATTTTCCTTGTCTGGCCTACTTCTTTTAGAACCTCTTCGTTACACCTCTTCTCCGTCCATGGTAGTTTTAACATTCGCCTAAAGAACCACATTTCACAGGCTTCCAAACATTTCTGTAATTCGTTTGTGACTGTCCAGGCTTCACATCCATAAAATAAAACTGGTTCGATGTAACACTGAAGCACTCTTCTCTTCACTTCCATTGATATGGATTTGTTGGTCAGGAGATTTTTCATTTTATTGAATACCTTCTTTTTTTCTTCTTTTATTAGGTTGACTTAATTTATTCGTTTTTTTAAAAATAGAAACAAATAAGTTCATGGAACCAACCCACATAGGCGGCAACACAGCCAAGATGATGTTATACAAACATTTGAAAGCAGCACATAGAAATTTCATCTCTGTTTTATGCAGTTATTGCAATTAAGCTACTCGGCATGCCAATGTAATGCTATCAATAAAGGAGCTATTTCAAGACAATCAATTACTGAACACATTACTAATCAATCCCTTACTGAACACAATACTAATCAATCCCTTACTGAACACAATACTAATCAATCCCTTACTGAACACAATACTAATCAATCACTTACTGAACACAATACTAATCAATCACTTACTGAACACAATACTAATCAATCCCTTACTGAACACAATACTAATCAATCACTTACTGAACACAATACTAATCAATCACTTACTGAACACAATACTAATCAATCACTTACTGAACACAATACTCAAAGTGATCCAGGTAATTGGCCACAACAAACCAGTGGTAATCGTCATAGGCCACCAGATCCAACATCTCGTGAGAATTCTGGAAGTAGTTGAGCACAGTTTGGATCGTGCAGTTGTTGTTCTCAGGACTCAGGGGAGCGAAGCAGATGTCAGTCAGGCTGACGTTCTTACCCTCGTACTCTGTCTGCAATTCTGCTATAGCCAGTTGGAGGTCCAGTATCTGAAATGTGGGTCAAAAGAATTTTTCAGAAAAGAACCAAGCACAACAAGATCAGGATCCCCATATTCTAGAGTTAAATGACATTTGGCCACCTTAGAATAACAAGATGAGCATCCCCATATTCTAGAGTTAAATGAAATGTGGCCACCTTAATGAGCATCCCCATATTCTAGAGTTAAATGAAATTTGGCCACCTTAATGAGCATCCCCATATTCTAGAGTTAAATGACATTTGGCCACCTTAGAAATAAAAAGATTCTATGTGAACTTTTAGTCAAACGAGATATTGGCGTTTAAAAATTGTATGTTAGATAAGCCTATATAGCGTTAGAAGCTTGTCATTCTGTTCTTCCAACAAAGTTCTCTCATGATACAGCTTTCATATTTTTTACCATCGTAGATAGATACATGGACCCTAACCCAGTGGCCATTACTAAGTTTATTTCACAAATTTGACTTTGAACCTTGTTATTCTAAGGTGGCGATTGGTCAAGGCCTACATGGTCTCATTACCTGATGCAAGAATGTTTTATCAAACAGGTTGGTGTAGTTCAGGTTCTTCCACTCAACAATTGTTGTGTTGTCAGGCCTGCTGATGATCAGCTGTTCAGTGCGGTAAAATGGACTGGAATAGTGAAGTAGAAAAAAAAATGTTATACAGTTGACCAAGTTTATGATAGGGGCGAAAATAGGACAAATAAGTGTAAACAGAATACCCAGTCAATGACAGATACAAATAAGAGTTGACAGAGTACCCTGTCAGTGACAGATACAATAAGTGTAAACAGAATACCCAGTCAATGACAGATACAAATAAGAGTTGACAGAGTACCCTGTCAGTGACAGATACAATAAGTGTAAACAGAATACCCAGTCAGTGACAGATACAAATAAGAGTTGACAGAATACCCTGTCAGTGACAGATACAATAAGAGTTGACAGAATACCATGTCAGTGACAGATACAAATAAGAGTTGACAGAATACCCTGTCAGTGACAGATACAAATAAGAGTTGACAGAATACCATGTCAGTGACAGATACAAATAAGAGTTGACAGAATACCCTGTCATTGACAGATACAAACAAGAGTTGACAGAATACCCTGTCATTGACAGATACAAACAAGTGTTGACAGAATACCCTGTCAGTGACAGATACAAATAAGTGTTAACAGAATACCCTGTCAGTGACAGATACAAATAAGAGTTGACAGAATACCCTGTCAGTGACAGATACAAATAAGAGTTGACAGAATACCCTGTCAGTGACAGATACAAATAAGAGTTGACAGAATACCCTGTCAGTGACAGATACAAATAAGTGTTGACAGAATACCCTGTCAGTGACAGATACAAATAAGAGTTGACAGAATACCCAGTCAGTGACAGATACAAATAAGAGTTGACAGAATACCCAGTCAGTGACAGATACAAATAAGAGTTGACAGAATACCCAGTCAGTGACAGATACAAATAAGAGTTGACAGAATACCCTGTCAGTGTCAGATACAATAAGAGTTGACAGAATACCCAGTCAGGGACAGATACAAATAAGTGTAAACAGAATACCCTGTCAGTGACAGATACAAATAAGAGTTAACAGAATACCCTGTCAGTGACAGATACAAGGACAACTTTTACACAATAAACAAGTCAGTGAAAGGGGTGGAAAAACAGTGCTTGATATAACACTGAGACAACTCGATGTGGACTGGGAAAGTCAGTAGTAAGAACTTACACAAAATGTGAGTCAAAGTAGTCCTTCTCTGTCCGAGCCCGACTGTCAGGGGATGACCACAGTTTGACTGGGTCAGTGGTCACTGTGAAGAATGCAGCTCCAGCACAGAGGCCCCCAAATATGGCCAAGACAATGATCTAATGAAAGGAATGGATCTATATAAAATTTACTTCTTAAAAAAAAAGTCCCAATGTTTACTTCATATTCAAAAGTTTTAAAAATTTATTTCCAATTTTGAAAAAATGTTTAAATATATGCAGAGTACAAGTATTGTGTATTTACTGTTTAATTATATGCAGAGTACAAGTATTGTGTATTTACTGTTAGAATGCTAGATGAATTCTTTTCTATTCTCTATTCATTATTTCAACACACACACAAAAACCACGAGCATATTAAAAAATTCATTGCATTGATTTACTTTTTATTCCCAGATACTTAATACAATACTGAAGCCTTTGAATTAACAGCAAACCAATATAGTTATTGAATTAATTAGCATCTCAGACTCACAGAGACAAGGAATGGATGAATGGCACAGAAATAGCCCCATCTTCGAAATGCCCCTTCCAGAAAGGCCTCCATTTTAGCGCCAATGTTTTCACAAAGACCCAGCTGGTCTATGCTGATGTTTTCCAGGTACTGTTGCTTGCGGGCATTCCTAGTCACAGCCCAACCTGTAATGTAACGAGCCACCAAACGATTTAAACAATTTTAGGCTTTGACATACAACAGAATTTATTTTTAGCAACTTTAACTTTTGAACAAGTCTCAATGAGGGAAATAGAGGAAATAAAACAGTAATAAAAAAAACTGACATCATCCAAGATGGAGTATCAACATACATAATTTGCAATGTATGTCCCGTCCGTGACACTACGAATTTTAGAAAACAGCTCACCAAATTACTGCACCAAAAGTAACTCTTTTCGAACGTCCGCATAAAATTATTCAATGTGAAAAGCTCTGTATTACATTATTTTTTTTCAAAATTAATAGATTTCAGGTGAAATGTATTTATTTTGAAAACTTCCGTCATTTATGACGGGTAATACACTAGTACATAATAAAACAACAACTCTCAACCAATTAATTGCTACTCACCTCTCTTCCCACAACACCCTGGGGTGTCCTCCTCTCCTGGCTCCTCCAGACGCAGGGAGTCTTGCACTATGATGTTGTAACAGATGGAATAGCAGCCAAACACCAGGACAAAGACAGCGTAGATGACCCCAAAGATGAAGTAGTAGCAGTCAATGTGCAGGATCTCACAGGGGGCCCCTGGGGGCGTCGGCGGAGGGGTCGGGGTACAGGAGGCTATGCAGTCCTGACAACTGCACGGCTCGGTGGTGTTGGAGGGAGCCTGACTGCATGGGACGGGCTGAATGTCTAAGGGTGAGAGCTGTGTTCCTGAAACAGTAGATATTGGGGGTGGGGGGTTAACATGACCATCATTGACATACAGAACCCACTTGAGAGAGTGATGACGGTTTATAAAGATGACAGAACATTTGGAAAGGAAAGTCTAAAAGATAAGAATAAAGGAAAGTCTAAAAGATAAGAATAAAGGAAAGTCTAAAAGATAAGAATAAAGGAAAGTCTAAAAGATAAGAATAAAGGAAATTCTAAAAGATAAGAATAAAGGAAAGTTGAAATATTGAAATCAACACATTAAAATTTCAGATTTGCTTCAAAAAGAATTTTTTTTAAAAAACATCATTTTCTTTTCTGAACTACTCAATGCACTCACTTGGTAAATTCTCACCAATATGTTACAACCTATTATTTTATTCGCAATCAGTGTAGGTAGGATTTTGTTAACATCAAACACATGGTAAAACCTAACAGCAGAAAATTATCCCACTATGGTATGACCCTAAGTTATGCTACTCAACCCTTCCTCACCATTTATGGTGATGTTTTTATTATCCAGATGGAAGTGGATGTCGAAGGGCGCCTGGCCGTTCTGAATGGTCCCCATGTAATCCAGCCAACGTTTAGCTGTGCATGTGTCAGCATCCTCACCGCACAGAATTGACAGGGCCGGCTCGTTTGTGCTTGGCATCTGCAGATTGTTCAACAGAGATATTAGTTCAAAAATTGACTGGCTTCAGTCTCAATGGAGTGACTTTATAAGGAAAGGTCTCTAGCATCATCAATTTGTACAAGAAACTAACCTGAACATTGCGGCAAGAGTTGAACATGCCTTGTGCAGAGTCTGTGCGGACGGCGTACTCAACAGCAACAATTGCATCATGGGTGACGTTTTGGGGATCAATGTAAGGTATTGTGGAGTTCACGGACATAAACTCTGACTATATGTGTAGAGAGAAACGAATATGGGGTTATAAAATTAAATACTTACATACATTGCACTATTCCCAGCACCATTTCTCTATCCTTGTAACCAAAATCCAAATAGGTCACGGGTGAGGTGTTCAATGTAACAAATATCAATTAGATGGCTCTACATTTAGTACGCAATTTCAAGTATTTGGTTGGTGTAAGTATTAATTTTTAAATTGTGCTCAGAATAAGATCATTATGGCAAAATGTATATGAATATTTTTTTTTATTATTTGCCCCTAACGCTAAGCAAAAATTGTAACACATTTGTCAGTCAACTTATATCAAACCTAATTATCATTTAAAATGTACCTGCTTATCCCCACATGTTAAATAGCACCAGACACTCAAGAAATTATGCAGGCAGCTGGGGCAGCGTTGTAATGCTTGTCTGGGGACAGCTATCTGAGTGTTTAAAGTTTCCATCTGATCATCGGAGCAACATGTTTTCATCCCAGGCCCTGGATGAAAGTTAAGACACAGAAATAAACATTCACCCACTCTATTCAAACATAAAACAACCCCAAACACCATGAGATGAAAGATAAAACACAGAAAAAAACATTCACCCACTCTATTCAAACACAATACAACCCCAAACACAATGAGGTGAAAGATACATTTTCTGTCTATAGATGCTGCTCAAAGTTAACTATTTTGGGGTCATCCTACATAAATGATTCATTCCTATTGAGCTATAAATAAAGATGCATCATGTCTATGGTGAAGTGATAAAGAATATTTGTTTGTTGTCTTTTTTACTTAAGTTATTTTATTCTCGTCATTGCTATTCACATTTGTTGATACTTGAAAGACAGTAAACTTGAAAAAGATGGTAAAAATGTAATCTTAGTTCATTAATTTACCAGTGTAGATGTTTGGACAATTCTCAGCAAAGAGTCTCTCTCCTTCAACTGTCTTAAAAGGTTGTGGTGGGCCACTATATTTACAGTTGAGCTTTTTGTCTTTGGCTATTCCAGTGTTGTACCCACACTGTCCATACCATATACAGTCACCATCGCACTAGGAAATGAAGAAAAATTTGTCTTAATAACCAAATGCAACTGGTACATTGAATTTTAATCTAATTAACAATTCATGCCATTGCACATGCTACTTAAAAGCCAACTTTTTTATGCAGATGAGATAGAGGAATGAGCAGATGATGAGAGATTTATAAAACTTGATATTACTTTAGACCCAGTGTTTGTCCACATTTAGCAACATTTATAACTGGCTGAAATGAGGGCATATCAAAACACCTAAATTAAATAATAAATTATTCTTTTAATCTTATATGCCTGAGGTTCTACAGGTAGACACAAAGTATTTTCTTCTTATTAATTACACAATTATTATTTTTCTTTTAAGAAAATTCAATCACTTTCCTTTCGATAAAATAAAAATCACTAAAATTTAGCTTTAAAAAAATTTCTTTTCTCCAAAGATGGTGATTTTAACATAGTCATTTCTACTTGACATTGTACTTTTGTCAACAAAAAAAAATTCATCAAATATACCAAATAAAATCTTTTCTTTAAAATGTCTTAATATTAAATTCTACTTTGAAATTTCCAGTTACAATTATTACATTTCAACATTGATATTTGTAATAAAAGTTGGAAACTTCTTTGTTAACAGTTTAAATACCACAACTTTCCTGTTTAATATTTTAAAGTGGATGTGAAACAGATAAGCTTAAAACTTAATCAAGATATCAAATAATAAAAAATATTTGAAAGATTGTGAAATGTCCTGCATTGTGAAATCATCTCTCGACTATGGGGGAAAAACTAACTTATCAAACCAAATATGGAAAGTATTAATATTTCCAAGGATATAATAAAATTAGAATTCATACAAAATTAAAAAAAACAAACAAACAAAAAACAAAGAGATTATGTACAGTTAATAACTAAACTGTTTTACTAGTGACATGAATGACAAGTAAGAACTGCCTTTTTTACAGTTTAACAATTATGAGATGAATGTTGTAACTTCCACTTCAATTTAGGGCTGATAAAAGCTAAAGATAAACACAATGCTGGCCTAATAAAGGTTTTAGAGGTGGCTGATAATGCCTCAACACACACAGAAAGGCCCATTAATATTAATAAGGTCACTAAGTCAGTGGCTCAGGTTACATAAAAAATTAACCTGTTCATCTGTACTGCACAATTTTTTTCTTTTCTTTTTTTCTCTCCATAATTAATGAAGGTTTTGAAAATGATCCGGCAGGTTAATTTTGCAAGGCTGTGTTTTACAATAAATGTAGACTTTAAGTAAGCCATATAATGTATACATATTACATATTTATTTATATATATATATGTATATATAACTTTTGTAGCACTATTCCAGCATTAGGTTACATGAGCCAATTTCATTTAAACTGAATAATATAAATAGTTTAACTGTAGAAATGCAGCTGTCTTGGTTTAGAATAAGCTTTCCTTCGTTGGTAGTTGGTAGTGTCAAATTTCTTGATTTTATACAATTAATAAACAAAATGTTCAATGAAAGTAAAAAGGAAAATTTAGTGTATGTTTGTAACAACTAGAAATTGCATACAACCATTACCATTCTTCCTTCATTAAAAAAAAACTATCTTCAAATGTATTTTATACACACTAAATAAAATTGCACAAATCTGTATTATAAAAGTTTAAGGCTTTAGTTGTACACACAAACTGACTGATGTAACCTGATGTGTATCAATAGGTTTATGATAAAACAAAGTAAATTTAAATAACAAATAATGACGTTGCTTTGTTTCAAAAATTATGCTACACAAACAATGCACATATCTGGCCATCAGCTATAATTTAGACCAAACACTTAAGGCACTTGACCTCGGATTTCACTTGACCTCGGATTTCAATTACTTCCCTTGTCTATTCCTGGCTTGATTAAAACAACTATTTTTCTGTGTTAAACTTCTTTTAAATCTGAGTAATTTACTAATTATATAAAATATTTATTAACCAAAGCAGATACAATTTAACCAAGCGTTAAAAAAATACTCATATGTACATAGATATTAATTACTTTTCTCAGCTGACTTTATCTCATCATAAAAAATAAACAGGCTTTATCTTATCTTATCTTTACAGACGCTCCTTCTATGCAGAAGATAATTGCGTCCACAGACCATGACAGATGATCTGTTGGCAAGTGATGCAGCGTTCACAGGCCACGGCTTTAAGGGTTCCACGCATTACCCAGCCCCCTAGCTAGTGTTAGGTACCCATTCGAAGCTGGGTGACTTAGGGACGCCCTAGGCCCCTGGGAACAAACCCTTGCCTTCACACGGATTCGAACCCTTGACCATCGGTACGCCAGTCGAGCGCGCTGCCCCTCGACCACCGCTTTACATTTTACCCAAACAGGGAGAGTCTTAATTTGATCGTTTTAAAATAAATTTTAAAAAATATCAATAAAATCAAGTAGTAGGACCTACAACTGACTAGCAGTATCATACTTTTTCTTAAAACCTTTATAAGTATATATGCCTTGAAGAAAAAGGGCCCAAAAAAAGTAACAATAGTAACAATAGCTTTACAATGGTTAAGTTAAAAAGATAAATGAGGTTAAACTGGTTAATAATAAAAAGGTTCGACAAGTGTGCTCTTAAAGCACACATCTCGTGCACTTGTCATTAATTTGAGAGCCAGCTCTGCTTTTAGTCCATGATTTGTAATAAAGTATTTTAATGGTTTCATTTATAGAGGATCCTTATTTCTATTTGCTTATTGCTTAATCCAAAATGTTCAACTTTGTTCTGAACAAACTGTGAAGGCTAAGGAGTCATATTGGAAGCATTAATGATAGAATATAAAACATGGGCTGTACATGGTCTATTATTTTAGAACAAAGAGCAAAATCATTGTAATCACTCTTTTCCAATGTCTGACAACTTAGTACATGTAATACAAATTAATATTTTCCTCTTGCATCTTAATTGTTTTTGTTAGTAAAAATTCTTTTAAGTTGTATTATTGTAAATGGCTTTACAGGTAGTTTGCTTCCTCATTTTTTGGCATGAATATAATAAAATACAAATGGTCATCTGTCATAGTGAAACCTTGCTGAGTGTCAACTACCTGAAATATATAAACTTTAGAATCCATTATAATTTATAATAATTGTTATTAGCAACAATCCACCAATCATAATAAAACGGTTTTCACTAGCAATAGTATTAGTGTAATTATAGCCAACCTGGGCACAGACTCAGCTGAATACTTGGGTTTAGGCAGGCAAAAATATCAAATCATAATGTTAAGTTATTTGAGGTTACACCCTCACCCTGTCTATTTACCCACATGACATTACATTTCTATAGTCTATAATATAGACTATAAAGTAGATGTAGTATTTGACATGATCACAACATTTCATGATTCATATTTCATGTCATAATGAAACTTGATATCTTTTTTGTCATTTCAACCAAAATTTGAGTCAATGAGTTCAATGACTTTTTGTGTATCACTACTCATGGACTCATGCTCATTATAATTTATATCTTTTTAGTCATGTACTGAGTACTGTACACAGATTAACTTAAACTTAAATATTAATAATAGGACTAACACACACTCACACAGAGTTACTCTCAGACTAAGAGTTACTAAACTAGACGACTAAGTAGATGATACTAAACTACTATACTGTAACTATACTGAGAATTGACAGTATTGAACTAGAGTCTTGAGACTTGACTCCACTCTTCTATTCTATACTAACTAACTATATTGATATTAAAATTAATATTATATTTATACATTATACAGTTTAACGACTTGGCCTACATCAGTGACTGTGACATCAGTCAAGATTAAGATTAGTATTTTTCATTGAAGTAAAAAAAGTTACCAAGTTATTAAAGGAATATTATTTCAATGTAACAGTTAATTAATAGTTAACACAGAGGCATTAAAATTATGAAGCTACTATTATACTCATTTCTTTCCATGCCGATGCCAAACCCACCTGCACCTCATGCTTTAAAATTAATTTAAATCTGGACTTACCAGTGAAATAACGTTTAGTCCTACGAAAACACATGCAAGGAAACGCCAGTTTAAATAAGATCCTCCCATGATAGAATTATATCCACTAATGTAGCCCTTTCAATATTTCAATTCCAATTTCATTAATTCATCGAGGAGAGTCTCTTTTAAATACGTCTTTCTCCAACACTTGAACACAAGTTATTAATGACTGTGTTATCGCAGCAAACTCTTAGTTACTATCTTCACCCTTGACCCGGAAGCCTCAAAACGGGTGATCGTTCTATTTTAAGAAGAAAAATAGAGGCGGTTAATAAAAAAAAAGCGTTTCTATACAATAAAGGGAACAAAAATCTGTTTTCTATTTATATAGTTTAAGATTTTTAAAATTTTTACAATGTGTATCCATTTATTATCTTAATTATACCAGTTCACTATTTTAAAATTATTACTAATGAAATTAGATGTTACTAACTTTAAAAATGGATGACTATTTAACAATGCTAAAAGATATTTTTGTCATTTAGCCATTTTCACTTAAGGGTTGTCCATAAATGACGTCACACGATTTTGGCTGATTTTTGTTACCCCCCCCCCTTCCTAACACCTCGTCACAGAAATTTCTTACACCCCCCCTCAATATGTCGTTACAATGCTTTACCCCCTCCCCCATCGTCCCACGTCGTCACAAAAACTTAGACTCCAATATGACGTCACAAAGCTTTGCAAATAAAAGCCGTATTTTTCAAATCCCTTTCTGTAATTTAAGTATGTATGTAGGGATGTCCAAAGTCCGACCCGCGGGCCAAACACGACCCGCGCTTTTAAACTTTAACTGGCCCGCGGCCTCATCTTAAATAACCAACTGACGGGCGTATTAATCCTGTGACTACATTATATTTATTTTACAAATTCGAAATTTTGTTATGTTCTGAGTAACTCAAAGGATGGCCAAAAATCAATAAATTGGATTGTTTCACAGTTACTAGACTTTCAGTCTTAAAGACAAAACAAGGGGAACACATTTAGTTGCTTCTGTTCTGCTGTCAATGACTTTAAATTAACAAGTAAACAATCTATGTAGCTATTACTGATGGTGCACCTGCCACGACTGGTGAGGACAGTTGACTAGCAAAACTTTTCTGTAGCAAAGTAAGCGAAGAGGCTGGCAAATATTTTAAACTTCACTGCTTCATTCACTGTATCATTCACTGTATCATTCACTGTATCATTCCCTGTATCATTCACTGTATCATTCACTGTATCATTCACTGTATCATACACTGCTTCATTCACTGCATCATTCACTGCATCATTCACTGCATCATTCACTGCATCATTCACTGCATCATTCACTGCATAATTCACTATATCATTCACTGTATCATTCACTGTATCATTCACTGTATCATTCACCAACAAGTTCTTTGTGCCAAACACCTGCTATGTGATTGTGTCCTTAAGCTAGTGATAAAAGCTATCAACTCTATTCGCTCTAAAGCCCTGCTTCACAGACAGTTTCAACAGTTTCTTCTTGACATCCAGGGAGAATACGAAGATGTTGTGTATCACAATGGTATAAGATGGTTCAGACGGGGGACAGCACGTCAATGGTATAAGATGGTTCAGACGGGGGACAGCACTTCAGCGCCTATACACACTTAAATAAGAAACAGGGCTATTCATTGGGGAAAATAAGGAGCAAACAATTCCACAACTATCTGATCCTGCTTGTCTGGCAGATTTTGGATTTTTAGTTGATGTGGGAAGACATCTGAACTTTCTTAACAGAAATCTTCAGGGACGAATAGTAGTGGTCAGTGGTCACTGAGTCACTGGTCAGTGGTAATCCAATTATATTCACAAATCAAGGCTGGAAACAAGCTGCAAATTTTTCAAAAGCAACTGTCTCAAATGCAGCCTAATTCTACATATTTCGTCCCACTACAGGAAATCATGACAAGTTTTCTAGAAAGAAATTGCAATGACCAAAGGCAGAGGTTAGTTGCAGTTGTCATACCCATGGCTGATGAATTTCAAAGACACCTTCAGGACTTAGCAACTATTGAAGAAAATATCTCTCTTTTTTTGTCTTCATCTTTCTCTGTGGACCCCATGATGCTCCAGGCCATCTGCAAGTGGAACTCATGGAACTTCAAAGTGATGCTGAATGTCGCAGAAGACAACAACAGCGTTTTCTCATTGCTTTTTTTACCATCAGCTGGATTATGACAGATTCTAAGAAATTCGAACATTTGCTAAGAAAATGCTCAGATTGTTTGGCTTTTAACATGTGGGAGCAGACATTCTCAGATATTGATATAAATTTTAACAATAATCGTGTCAAGACGAGACTAAATGACTCTCACCTGTGTGATATCATACGTATCAAACTAGTGATACATTGAGCAAGGCCTCACATATTTACTGCAGTCTAGATCTCATTATCAACCTTCACATTAAAATTTTGCAATAAAAACTTCTCAAAGTCTGTCACTTTTATTTATTATGTTAATCTGACCACCACATATCTTTATTTCATGAAATGTCCGCCATGCAAAAAGTTTGGACGCCCATCATTTGGTGTAAGGATGCACTGGTTCACCAACAAAACGGCCCCGGACTAATAGATGGACTAAAAGTAAAATGTACAATCAAATATTAAATTCGTATTTTTACTCACCTATTCAGTATCAGGTTTTGCTAATAATAAACAATAATAATGACATCACAACAGTGAATTTAATCGCCTTTACGCGAAATGGTACCAATCATGGTTGTTTGTTGACAAGAAACAATATAATAACATCACAAGATATAATTTTACAATTTTACCACTTTATTTAAGGCTGAAAAAGTTGACAAAAGTTGACAAAAGCTTAAAATGAAAAAAAAAGTTTTTGTTGAAAAATATTAACCATTTGTCTGGGGCCGTTATGACCGGGGCCGTTTTGTCGGGGCCGTTTTGTACGGGGACGTTTTGACGGGTCACCGGATGCACTCTAATATCGTAGCACGAGCGAAGCCATGTCAAATGTCATTAAATAAATTGTAAGCAATCAAATATTTAAGAGGAACTTTTATTAAAGTCACGTGTTTTGATGTGACGTCACATTTCTTAAACACCTCTCCCCGTGTCACACATCGTCACAAAAGTGTGACCCCCCCTCAGGTGCGTTACGTCATTTATGGACAGCCCCTTAAAGATATGTTTTTAGTTGCAGAAATCAGCAACCAGTATCGCATTAATGGTGGTCCATCCCGGGGATGGTGTGGTTTTGGAGAGAATAGAGATCAGAAGTATAATAAATTAATAATAAATATATAGGCCTAAATAAACTAATTTATAATTTATTTATTTTTAATTTAAGTTGGGCGCAGTGACGACGAACTACCCACGGTAAGCTATTTATTACTCTTAAACTATTAGGCCTTGTCAATATACATCAATAGACTTTTCCCTTTGGCATAAACAGCTATTATATAGTTTAACTTTAAGCAAGTTTTTAAAAAAAATTAACGACGCTAGTATACATAACACAGAGCCGAAAAAAGACACCATGCACATGCCCATTATTTAAGCTGAGTTTCATTTTGTTTCTTTTTGTAATTAGGCTACCCTCCTTATCTGATAGAGACTTTCTTCCTCCGTCATTATCTGTTTTATCTGTTTGCAAGATTTCACTGCCCTCAACAATTTTATTATGGGGTCCGTCCATAAAGTACGTCACGCTACAGAGGGGGGGGTGTAAGAAAGAGTGACAGTTTGTAACAGGGGGAGGGGGGTCCGGCCATATGTGACGTCACGGTGTTTTATAATAAATTTTAATTATTTTGTTAATAAAAAACAAAATGTTTGTTCAAAAGTTTGACGTTCTTTAGGGGGGGGGGTCCGAGATTTGTGACAGTTTGTGACAGTGCGGAGGGGGGGGTAAAATGGTCAAAATAGCGTGACGTACTTTATGGACAGCGCCATATTATTATTATTGTTTTTAATTAGGATATTTTTTTATTATTTAAGAAGCACTTAGTGTTTTTCGATTATTTTATTACATCCGCAGTATTCAAACAACCAAGTCCTTCAAGACAGCGCTTAAGAAACATCTTTTCAAAATTTATTTTCCAAATTAATGAAACAATTATTTTAATGATTAACGTTGTGTGTGTGTTATATACTGTAATTAATGTGGTTGTTATGGTATGAATGCTAATTTATTACTTATATGAATGTTAAAACCTTCATGTAAAGCGCTGTGAGCCCAGTTCCTTACTGGGATACAGTGCTATATAAATTATCAATTTATTATTATTATTATTATTATTATTATCTATTTATTCTTACAAGTTTTTATTTTAAAGTTGATAACTTATAGTAATATAATTTATTTCGGGAATGCGAACATTTCTGAAATATTCGTTGTCCACGGTGGAGCGCATAGTTTGTGTGGACGTTTTTTTTTCCTTTCGCTCATTTCAATTGCATTATTTAGATTAGATCTAAGGTTGTTAAATTACGAGCTGAAAAATATTCATTCACATAACATTTTAAGACCTCTTAGGCCGAATCTATGATAATAAAATGTTGGTATCTAAAAAAAATAATTGGCCTTAAACTTATTATTGTACCCTTTAAACTTATTATTGTAGGGTACCCTTTAAACGTATTATTGTACCCTTTAAACGTATTATTGTACCCTTTAAACGTATTATTGTACCCTTTAAAAGTATTATTGTACCCTTTAAACGTATTATTGTACCCTTTAAACGTATTATTGTACCCTTTAAACGTATTATTGTACCCTTTAAACGTATTATTGTACCCTTTAAACGTATTATTGTACCCTTTAAACGTATTATTGTACCCTTTAAACGTATTATTGTACCCTTTAAACGTATTATTGTACCCTTTAAACGTATTATTGTACCCTTTAAACGAACGTTTAGAGAAATGGGTCACTCTAATATTTTTCTATTCGCCACAATAACAAGATGCGTGCCCAAACGGAACTAAAAAGAAGCATTTCAGAAGCACTTGGGTTTAATCTTGTACATGAATGGGGAAATCTCAGCCTAGAGGATACAAATAAACCTGCTTTTCTCTCGGCGGACGTCAAGTGCTGTCATCAGAGTCTTGACTTGAAAGGAAATGTTTCACTTTGATTACTGGCGAGTGTCCACTAAGATAAACTCGTGTAGAGAGATTATTTCAATAATAGAGAGTAATTTCAGTCCCCCTCCCCACAAGTGTGTATGCGTGTGGGCAACGGATGGTGGACGTGAACTTATTTTTGTAAGGTTTTTGCAGATAAGGAATATAACTAGATAATTTGGAACATCCAATGGAGTTAATCCTGGCCAACCTCAGATAACAATGATCACTTGCTCCTTTTTATTGGAAAGTCATTTTTCTCATCTCTTCTCTATATACGTATGCCATTATAATCTGTCCATGCATCCCCTCGTCCATCCATTCAATCAATTCATTCATCCATCCATCCGCCAAATCCATTCATCCATCAATCCATCTGTCCGTCTATGTTATGTCTCTGTCTCTTTCTCTCTGTCTGTCTGTCTGTCTGTCTGTCTGTCTCTCTCTCTCTCTCTCTCTCTCTCCCTCTCTCTTTGGTTCATTAAGAAGGGGAGGGTCTTCCCCCTTATTTTGGAAATGACATTTCATACCGAGGAGTTGTGTGTGTGTGTGTGAGAGAGAAGGTGCGAAGGGGGGAGGGATCTAACTTTTAAATGTCACGACATGACTGGGTTATACTGCTATGTTGTTAACTTTTAACACCGTACGTGATACGGTTTATAATATATTTCATCTTTATTGTTTCAAGTCACCCAGTGCACAAACTAAGAGAGAGGTGGAAGCATACATAATCAAACTCAGAGAGGGGTGGACGCATACATAATCAAACTAAGAGAGAGGTGGAAGCATACATAATCAAACCTTAGTAGCAAGATTGTCTTTGATATAATTAAAACATGCACATATTCAGACGAGTCATAACAAAACATGGGCATGGTTATTTCGCTTTTGCTTTTTGTTTTGTTAATATTTAACATTCAGCAGTTATGTTAAAGGTTATTAAGGTTTATGCAAAAACGTTAAAAATTAAACCAAAATGGTTAAGAATTTCAACAGTTAATAGTTGCTGTCACTGTCACTATGTATCAGGTTTCTGACGTAACGTTGGAATATCTGAAGTTGTTTTAGGAAGCACTTGAATGCAACAGTTATGGTCTACACATGGCAGTAACGATTCCTGAATAAATAAAATATTCCATGTTCTCAATTCTTACTTTCAAAACAATATTCTACAGCGTTCATAGCAATGGCGGAGGTTATGCTAGATCTTCTGATAAAATCACGTGACAAAAATATGCATTCAAGTGACCCACTTTATAAAAGTACTAATTAGTGCTAATGTCCCCCTCTGATTTATTTAGGTACACCATTGTACACTTTTCCCCGCCCCTGAATGATATTAATACCTTAAATTGTCACACCCCTAGCCTATACAGGCAGTCTTATTACATTGATATATTTTATTTTAATATTTTGATATTGTTTTAGCTTTTTCTGTTAACTTTTAGGTTTTCGTTTAAAGGGACATTTCGATTAATTGAATTTAAAATGTGGCTTACTTCGGCAAACATGCTCTAGTCTTTATATGTCAAATATTGCATTGCAGTTGAATCTCCAGTAGTAAATTAACTTATTCTTCTGTTATTTTAATAAATGCATTAGTGTTTCAACTGTTGTTTCTTCTTCTTTTTTTTCTAAATGTTACAAATATCTTAAGGGATGCATTTATTCATTTAAATATATATTCAGCTACATCAATATCCTAATGATGTCTGCAAAGTAAAGGCATCGTAGTCTTTTGGCTATGTATTTCCCACACACTGATAAGCGTTTGAAACTTAAGAACAAAAAATATTTTTCATCCGCAACCTGCTTAACTCCTGGTAAGCTAAAAGTGGACCTGAAGGGTGAGATACTAAAGATATGTTGTCAGTTTGTGACGTCCAGAATTTCATTTTACGTCATAGCTGTTGCCAGTTTTGGCGTGTCCAGTACAGTCTTAAAAGGCACGGACAGAACAGGGGGTTGCCAAGGCCTCCAGCGTCAATTCCCCCCTCCCCAAAGAGTTGATGAATCAAGATGTTTTGGCAAGTTAATATTAATTAGTTTTCAAACAAAAAAATGCGCTGAATCCTACTATTTTGTGTCGATCTTGTAGGCAGCAACATTTATTTTCGTTGATCTGATGAGGTTAGATAGCTAAATGAGTTTCAACATTGGCCCCTTGAGTTCTCGAGTAAGTTGTAGATTAGAAGAAATTTATATTGGTTTGAAATATATCTCTAAATTATTTAATGACATTTGGGATAATTTTTACTGTATAATACCACCCTCAAATAAATAATACTTGAATAAATAAAGTCTACACTTTTTGAAATACATTTTTTTCATAAAATTTAACGTCATCGAGTAATGCATAAGAAATGACGTGCTTTAAATATCAATAAAATGTGTAGGACTTTGGTTTATTACAAAATTCTGTTAATTTATTGCATTGCAACATCAATATACATAATTCCCGTTGTCTGTATGTATGGATGTAATTATAATGCTGTTAGGTGGCGCTACGAAATTTGTAATGCTGTTAGGTGGCGCTGCGATCGATTTGTTTTATAGTGATGCACCAAAAATAACACTTTTCGAACATTCCGCATAAAAGTGTTCGGTATGATAATAAATGAATCAAATAAAAATAAATAAAATAAATGAAAGTTCTGTATTACGTTATTTTTTAATCTGATGTGTATTTATTTTGAAAACTTCCGTCATTTTCGACGGGTGATACACTTGTTTCTAATATAATAAAAGCGCAAGTTTTTCCATAAAGCTGAGGGACATAGTACAACAGTCCATAGCAGTTAAAAAAGAAAGGTATCATTTTGGTTTCGAGATTAACAGAGCGTGTGGTGTTTCTCGCCGTAAAATATTATGTGACGTCAATTACCCAAACAATTATAAAATACTTTGTGTACATTTCAGGAAGTTTAATTCCTGTAATAATTAATGGATCTAAATCTGCACCAATAAAGGTTAACTCAGGAGTTCCACAAGGAACTGTGCTAGGTCCCTTACTCTTTTTGATCTATATAAATGATTTACCCAACAACATCTCAACAGGTACAAACGTTAGGTTATTTGCTGATGATTGTATAATCTATAGAACAATTAAATCAGAGCAAGATAGCAATTTTTTACAAAAAAGACTTAGATGAATTGATAAAATGGGAAACTAACTGGAGTATGTCTTTCCACCCAGAAAAGTGTCAACTGTTAAGAGTAACAAAGAAAAAGAAACAAATAAATTCAAAATATTACATTCATGGAAAAGAACTGACCCAAACTAAAGATGCAAAATACTTAGGAGTCTTAATAAATGAGAAACTATCATGGAATCCCCATGTCAATGAAGTTATTAAAAAATCTAACAAAACCTTAGGCTTCATAAAAAGAAACTTTAACAAATGTAATAGAGATATAAAACTAAATGCTACCTCACTTTGGTGAGACCTGTACTAGAATATGCATCTTCTGTATGGGACCCATCCACCAAAGAAAACATTGATAAACTAGAACAAATTCAAAAAAGAGCTGCCAGATTCATTACTGGAGAATATTCGAAACTGACAAGAATAACACCATTAGTTAAATCGTTAAACCTTGAAACACTAGAGGATAGAAGAACCAAAAGCAAAGTAGTAATCATACATAAAGCAATTAATTCTAATTTAGAAATACAACACAAAGATAACTTAATACAACCCTCAGATAGACATAAGGATAAAAACACCTTTCTTATTCCGTATGCAAGAACAAACACATACAAGTTTTCCTTCTTCCCGTCCAGAATTCGGGCGTGGAATGGGTTGCCTGAAGAAACCAGGAAAACCAACACTTTATCAACGTTTAAATCTCTAATAAAAATGCAGGACTAGACACAAACCATAGATAAGCGTAGGACGCAATAATCTTCTGTATAGAAGGAGCGTCTGTAAACAGATAAGATAAGTTTAATATTTCGTATTTATCAAACAATGACAAGTTACTTGGGCTTTTGAAGAAAAAAAAGTGGGTACAACCCCTAGTTTTAGAAATATTAAAAGCTCATATAACACGGAAAGTTAAATATTTGTTTCTATTTAATTCAAAATAAATGTCTTGCGAAACAAATTTTTATTCATAAGTTACTAAATTATGATTATCTAAACATAAATTATTTATTTTTAAAACAAAACAAAAATTACTATAAGTCGCTATAAAAATAAGTATAATATAAACACAGTCATGTCAAGTATAATTAATAATGGATAAAATAATTTAAGAACCACTGTGCATGGGTGTTCAAAGGCCACTAGGTAAATTGGACAATCTAACATCAGGAAAAAAAAACACCATCCGTATTCAATTCATGGTCAAAGACTTCTTGGCCTTCAATAACTGGCTTGTGGATTGAGAAGGGCATTATGGATGTCGGTCCCTAATTGGGAGTTATTTTTAAATCCTTTATATTAACTCGTGGTGTCTGCACCCGCCCTTGCTTGTCGCCAAAACTTTTGATCGATTTTTAACCCACTTGCTCGTAAGCTAGCGAGCTGAAATTTTGGAGGCAGTTTCGTACCGATAATAAAAACAATGTATCAAAATTTCAGATCGATTGCATGTACCGTAATTAAATTATTTATTTTTAGATTATTTTATTTATTCCTATGTATCATGCTATTTTTTGAGATAGAGCGTCGCGGTGCGTATTATATTGAACAACCTTTCTTTCGCGCAATAAGGTGCGTATTTTATTGACAACTCTTTTCATAAACATATTCCTGATCGGTGCGCATTATATTAAACATGTTTTACGACACAACTGCAATTTTGTATTTCTGGATGGTCTGGCGCTGCGTATTATAATGAACATTCTTTTAGTTACGTCTCGTACATAAAGGATTTATAGTGAAAAACTTGGTTTTTTACGGGTTTTTTTTAATTAAAAAAAATAGTTAGTTGGATAGGTGGGTGAATTCAATCAAGGTTGTTGATTTGTGGTTTTTTTTGTTTTGTTTAAATACGTTTAGATGACCTCAATCAATGATGTCTTTGTATTCAAGACGCAGTCGGTTGTGATTGGTTTTTGTCTGATACAGTCGGTTGTGATTTGTTTGTGTTTGATGGTTTGTAGACCTCCATGTACTTTATCCTCAACAATCTAGAACTTAAAGCGGCCCACTTGTGCCTGCTTTGAAATCGAATGTCTCTCTGTTGATCGTGTTTATAACAATGCAATGCGAATTGAGGATGTAGATTAACATTTTGCGTGTTTAAAAATAGCAAAGTTTTATTTTAGTATTCATTTTAAGTAAACATGGACACCATCTTTGTGTTACGGCCAAAGCTCGAATTACGGCAAATCCCGAATAAGAGGGCCATTCAGGAAATCACTTTTGTTTACACTGCTTTGGCTCGTCATTTCACAGACAATTTCTTGGCCCTTGTCTGATTTACAAAGCAAGAACCCTGATGTAGTATGACATAAAGCATCGTATTTGCTAGCCTTCAGGAGATTCTGCTTCCGACTTTGGTCTATCTCCCGATGCCATTTTACACTTTGGCCTATCTCCCGATGCCATTTTACACTTTGGCCTATCTCCCGATGCCATTTTACACTTAGGACTTTGTGTGTGAGAACAAATACAACAAGGCTACCGTCATTTAAAGAGATGTTAACTACAATGCATCCGATGGGCACACCGGGTCTTTTATGTAGTACAAACTTTAGTTGTGAAAGCAGACACAGACAACCATTAGAACCGGTACAAGTGAAGTGAGTGTTTCCCTTTCCTACATTGTCACAGTGACTTTGGATGTTAAAATGATGTATTCTATTTTGGTACATTTAAGAGCACTTGCATATCGATGGCAGGGGGGGGGGACAGGGGAGAGGCGATAATTAATAGGGCGGTGTGTCGGGTGTTCTCGTGAATGATGGGTGGCAACATAAGGATCGCCCTCTCCTCCCCCACCCCACCCTGGCGAGAAGGTTCACTATCATTGGCTACTGCTCTTTTTTAGGACATCTTGACATGCGAGCAGTGAATTGTTTTTAATTGGGTTCACTGTCAGCACAAAAGTGTTACCAAATGTACCCAAAACTTTCAACACCTGTGTCTGTGTACCCCTTAACATAATTTTTATAACACTGAACACTACTCGTTGTATGAGAAAGGTCATATACTCTTATTGAACTTTTGTCTTATATATGTTGCTGTTATATATATATATATAATATATATATATATATATATATATATATATATATATATATATATATATATATATATATATATATATATATATATATATATATATATATATATATTATATAACTATTACTCTAAAAAAAACTTTTCCCCGCATACCATTGGGACACACATACCACACATTGAGAAAGAGTATACTAAAGTAAACAAACTGTAAAGGACAGAGCATTCATTAATCAAATGGTCACGTTTTTAATTGAAAATGAATTCCAAGTTACGTTACACCAACAAATTAGAGAAAACGTATCACCGTTCACATAGCAGGTTGGACACTAAGTGCATTGCAGCCATCAGAATGTTACATACCACGGGGGCCGGGGGGGGGGTACGTTGAAGTCTGCTGCACCATAAAGGAAAAGTTGCTGCAGTTGTTGTTTTGTTTTTCTCGACAGGCTACTTATTTGGACTGTGCCGCTGTGAAGACGGTCGTCCCTGACGTCTAATGTTATTCAGCACATGTTTTGAGAGAAGAAAAAAGTAGTGACGTCATGTTGGACGTGATGTTGTGTCCCACGGTTGGATGAGTTCATCGTCAAATATCGAACGTTTCTTATTTTGACGACAATATAGAAAATATTATCTCAAGTACCAGCTGTGTGAGTGATAAAAGGGAGACAAACAAATTTACGGAAGTATCGGCCAAAAGCCGTGCTTAGATCAACACAAAAGATCAGAGGCGTAACAACGACTTGGCATCGGGGCAGTTGCCAAGGGCGCCGAGGGCTAATCCTTCAATAATAAATTTATTCTGTATAATTTAGTATTTTCCCTATTTCTTTTAAGGGCGCAAAAAATGGATTAGCCAAGGGCGCGGAAAAACCAGTTACGCTTCTGCAAAAGATGAAAGCCCATGGGACACTCGAGATGCGAGAGAAGTATAGCCAACTTAGCTGACTGAAACTATTAAATTTTTCTTTACTTCCTCGTTTATTCAACTCCGTTTTTTTCATTAGGTACAAACATCAAAATTCTATTCACGCCCTATTTCCCATCGAACAACAGAAACGGCTCCAATTCGTAAAAGTTATTTTCGAGTAATCATTCTGCATCGTTACGCAGTCATGCTCTTATAAACCTGGCTCATCCTTACACTGATGGGGATCCCACTGTCCCAATCCCAAACTCGGTGGGCGCGGTGGTCAAGGGTTCGAATCTCCGTGAAGGCAGGGATTTGTTCCCGGTGTAACAGGCCAGATTAAACCCCTGACCAGAATATACCCGGGTATAATCTGGCCTAGGCCAGAATATACCCCCGGGGTTAAACTGGCCTAGGCCAGAATATACCCCCTCAGGCCGGAATATACCCCTTTGACAACATGGGGATATATAGTAAAAAATGGATGAATGACTTTTTAGACTTTCTCTTCATGTTTTAGCTCTGTCAAAGAAATTAAACTCTTTTCTTAAGTAGCAAAATTGTTTTAATTAAAATAATATAATAATTATAAAATATTTTACGATGAATGAAAGGAGCATTACATTTTATTTGAAAATGATGATGTCGTTGTCTCGTTTTTAAAATATGAAATCTTAGATAACTTCGAGGATTCAAGAGCAAAAGTTACAGTCTATGCAAATATATATGAAATCAGCGGGGTTTTTTTGGTCTTTTTTTTTAACATTAACTTATCAAGACTACATGATTATTTTTAAAAAACACAAGTTACGAGGGGTTTTATTTGTTGCTTTTCAACACTTTGGATTCCTTACCATGATCTTATCTTATCATTTACAGACGCTACTTCTATGCAGCAGATTATTACGTCTTACGCTTATCATTGGTTTGTATCTAATTTTGAATTTGTATTATAGTTTTAAATGTTGATAGTGTTGGTTTTAAATGTTGATAGTGTTGGTTTTAAATGTTGATAGTGTTGGTTTTAAATGTTGATAGTGTTGGTTTTAAATGTTGATAGTGTTTGTTTTAAATGTTGATAGTGTTGGTTTTGAATGTTGATAGTGTTGGTTTTTAATGTTGATAGTGTTGGTTTTAAATGTTGATAGTGTTGGTTTTAAATGTTGATAGTGTTGGTTTTAAATGTTGATAGTGTTGGTTTTTAATTTTGATAGTGTTGGTTTTAAATGTTGATAGTGTTGGTTTTTAATGTTGATAGTGCTTGTTTTCCTGGTTTCCTTAGCCAACCCATTCCCCACTTTGATTCAAGTTGTCATGTAGTTGTTATGTAGTTGTCATGTAGTTGTTATGTAATTGTCATGTAGTTATGCCAGTGTTCATGTGTAGAATTACTTTATCTTTGAGGAGGATGTGGCTGTCATCTGTTCCTGTCAGAATGTAGCTTATGGCCCTGAACTAACGCCCCCCCCCCTTTTTTTGTTTAATATGTACGCCTGGGTTGTTCAAGATCTCGAGTGCGGCCATAATATACAATCTTGTCTAAAGTAAGGCAATAGTTGTGCTAAGACGCTCTCTTCTTGAAATTGTTAGTGAGTTAAAAGTCCTAAAACTGCATTTGTTTTGAGACAGGTTGTATCACGATGATATCTGTTTCTTCACCTGTGCTTTCTTGTTCCTTTTGTTGTATGCTCCCATTGACATTACCTTTAACAGAGTCATCAGGGAACTGATTGGGTGAAGAAACCTGTTAATTGCTGTAAACTTTTACGTTACTGACATTGTCGGTGTTTCATAGTATTTTGTCAATCGACATATTCTTTAGCTACACTCTTCCCTTGTTTATTGATTCTACCACGAGGTAGGGGCCAATCCATCAGGGTTTCATGATTTATATTTACGCCTTTTAAAAGAAATTAGGCTGGTTTCAAAATAAAATAATAGGGCGCGACGAGATCAGAGTTTCTTTTGAATACAGATTAAACGGAACGCAATCCGTGCTTCATAACAATAGATAAATGCATAGAAAGCGGACAATCCAACATTGGCGAAATCCAATAAGGTTGACCGTACTGTTTTAAGAGTAACACAGGTGACAATGAATTGCGCTGATTTAAAAAATAACAATAATTTGCGCTACTGGAACAAAAGTTTCTTTCGAATGTCTTAAGACGCCGCAAGGCAAACCGAGCTACAGATAAAGGTTGGGAAATACGACAAGTAACATTGGGTGAAGTCAAACGATGTTTCCCACACTTAAGTCAGCCTATTCTTTTAACTATTTTGCAGATCAGTGTATATACTGATATTTTTTTTTAAAAAGCGAAAGCGCCATGATAAGTTTATTTCAAAAACAAAATAAAGATAGCCCTAAAACGTGGTTGCCAGTAACATTTAAAATGTATGCGAGGAAAAAAACATTCATGCATAATTTAATTCAATACTCTTAAAAAATCGTCATTGCCATACTCAAAATAATTTTTTTTAAATGATTTGATTAATATGCAAGGTACACGAAAAAAAATATTCCCAAGTGTTTGAAAAGCTAAAACTATAGTGCCTATCGTGCTTAAATTATTTTTAAAAAATAATAATAATCAATTCATGTATTGTTTGCATTATTCAACTTTAGAATTAAAAAGAAAACGTTGATTCCATCTATATTTGTGTAGACTGTAACTTTAGATAAAAAGTTACCATCCTATCAGACATCGTAATAAAAAAAAATTTTTATTATTGTTATTTTATTGTTAATAAAACATCTTTCCTACTTAAGAAATGAGTTAAACTTCTCTGACATAGCTAAAACTATAATAGAATGTCTATATAGTCATTCAGTCATTTTTTACTATATATTCTCATGTTGTCAAAGGGGTATATTCTGGCCTGGAGGGGTATAATCTGGCCTAGGCCAGTTTAACCCCCGGGGTATATTCTGGCCTAGGCCAGATTATACCCGGGTGTATACTGGCCTAGGCCAGTTTATACCCGGGTATATTCTGGTCGGGGGTTTAATCTGGCCTGTTACACCGGGGCTAAAGGGTGTCCTAGAGTCCACCCAACTCCTAATGGGTACCTGACACTAGTTAGGGAAACAAAGGCGGCTGGGAATAGTGTGGCCTGTGAACGCTGCGTCACTTGCCAATACGTTATTACCAGAAAGTAAGATGCAATAATCGTATGTATTGAATGAAATTATATATAGATAAGACAAGATACCATAAGACAAGATAAGATAAGACAAGATAAGATACGACAATTGTATCTATCTCCCAGAATTGTTTAGGCCATGATCTAACTCCCGAATGAGTCATTGGCCTGTTGGGTTGAGGCCGGGATGGCCTCCCTTTGCCAAAAGTTTGCCTCATCTGTCTTCCTGGTTGTATAGTGATCGAGTGGTAACTGTCTAACCAAGATTATTTTTAATTTCGAAGTTCAGAATGGGCAATCAACACAAAAAGTGTTAAAAATTAGTATCAATAGTGATTTGTATAAAGTTCAAATATATTTCTCGTAAATACCAATTACAGGTGGTTCTAAAACATCAGCTAATATTTCAATATATCAATGATGTACATTCCCCAAAGGATATCTGCGTCCAATGTTATCTGCGCCCAATTCCGCTTTTTTAATCGCAGGTCAGAATTCGCCAAACTGAGATACTGGAAAGTGACAAAATATGTAATTTATAAATATGTAATATATAAATATGTAATAAATACATATGTAATATATAAATATGTAATATATAAATATGTAATTTATAAATATGTAATATGTAAATATGTAACATATAAATATGTAATATATATTACAGGGGAAGGGGGGTAGAGGAGCAGGAGGAAACGCCATCATCCCATGAGGATGGACGGATGCCATAGAGATAGAATATATAAATATGTAATATATAAATATGTAAAATATAAATATGTAATATATAAATATGTAAATTTTGTTCTCCACTCTCACTGAGAGGCGCCCCTTCTGATTGAGGTCATGAGGAGAGGGGATGACCAAAGGGCAGTAGGGCTTGAACAGGCGTTGTATAGGGCGGTTTACCCCATGGAGCAGTAACTACACATACGTCAATGGAATGTGGACGAACAAAGAAGAAACTGCTGTACGTGAAACTGGTAGAGGAGTGGGGGTGGAAGGGTTGACTGTGACGTCACATGAAATAGGCTTCAAAGGGAGACAATATCCTATATGACATGAACGAATTGGGGGGGGGGCATCTTTGATAATAATTATTATTGTTGTGGTCAGTGAGCCAAGTAACAAACAGCCAGATGGTGGGAGAAGAAAATTCGGGGTTGATAGAACAAAAGTACCCTTAACGGTTCAAGGTTGGTTTTTTATAACAAAAAGAAAAAAAAACAAAAAAATGTTTACGACCTTTTCAAACAGTGACCGAATGTCAACCGTGATGTGATTCATCTCTTCGACTTTGACTGTGGTATCTGTACTGCTCTACCATAAAGAGACAAGACCTTGTCCAACTTTCATGTGCCAGTATTCAGTTCATGATTCAATCAGGACATGTCGAGATGTTGGTATTACTGGTTCTGGCGAGCTCATTGCGGTCAGCTTACAAAACGTACCCCACCCTCCCCCCTCAAAAAAAATTGAAGCTTATGGCGTCACACTTGATATTGTACTTTACAATTATTTATTTTGGAGGGTTTTAAATACTTTTTTCTAAACAAGAAATGTGTCAAAAATATTATTTCTGTGAAATAATACGTTATCCTTGACCGCTTACTCTGTCGTCCAAATATTTTAGGATAGAAGGACTTTTTTTAAACTTTGGTGTGAGGGGGGGGGGTAGCGGCCACACATAAAAAAGGTCCATACGATCTCTTTATTTCGTGTTGGTTTATTTATAAACAGTGGCGTAGCTTTGCTCAATGCTGTCCCGGGGGGAGACACGGCTCTATTTCCGCTCACTTTCACGAAAAATAGCAAAAACAAAAACCAATGCAAATATTGTCAAAAGTTGTTGTCCTTCAAGAAAAACATTGTCCTACGGGTGGATTGCTCTCTTCTTCCTACCTCCTCGATCTACGCCACTGAATCCTAAATAGGCTGCAGCTTTAATTTGAATTGGAGCGCGACAAACCAGATGACGAAATGAACGTGGAAATTTTTCCACATGGAACAACAAAATAGACTGCCATTGGGACCAGGAGAAAAAAGAAAAGGTTTTTGCGGTTGCAATCTTTAAAATGTTCGTAATGTGGTGAGGAAATGTTTCCTCACATCAGACATGTGCGTAGGTTTGACTGTTTGATCACGCCAAACATTTGTCTAGATTTGATTTATTGTTTGATCACGAACCAAACGTGTCTAAATTTCACTACCGCAATCTTTTTTTTTAAATAATGGTGGAATGGCAGTATTTCATATCATGCGTCTGATGTGTTTATTTGTTAATTGTTGACTTTATTGCTGCATCTTTGACTTATTGTTTTAAACGAATGTTTTTACGGCTATGACGTGCATCTTCTCTGCAAAACACGAAGTTCTGGGGGTGGGGGAATCAAATGAAAAAGTAGTCAGTATATCATTTTTCTTTTGAATTGATGCTCGTTCCTCAAACATTTATTTTATATCTCGTATTCTGATATCTAAATCTAAAAGACAATTAATGTTACTACTACTGAGCAGAGCAATTCGATAAAGCTTATTTCAAAGTCATGACGAATAGAGTTCATGGCCAAAAACCTGACCTTGAACTTTGTTCTGAGAAGCTTACTCCGTGGCTTACTACGGCGGTTCTTAAATTATGTCTATCTATGAAAAAGTAAATGAAATTTGTAACTGTTTGAACACAGTGTAGGGAGTGGTCAATTTGTTCGGTGGAATGTGAAGGTGAATGTGTTGGGCGTTTCTGGTGGTTAGTTAGTGAATGTTTGATTTAAGTCCTTTTACTTAGCGCCCCACCCAATTTGTATTATATATCTGTGCACGCTTCCAAATAAGCTTTACCAAAACAATAGTTCAACTAATTATATTAATGACGTAAATAGCAACAAAAAATTCTCTACTTTTTTTATGATGCATGATCGTTAATTTGTATTCAGTGTTTGGTCATCAAACACTACTCAGATCCCTGCAAAATTAATTTGGAATTTCTGGCTTAGTTCTGGCTTGGTTTCAATCATACCTATCCAACAGATCACAGGTGGTATAAGTAGTTGGCTGTCTCTATCACAGATGGTATAAGTAGATGGCTGTCTCTCTCACAGAGCTGACGTGGTTTATGGTGTGCCTCAGGTCTCCGTTTTGGGTCTGGTACATTTTGTACTGTATAGACGGCCACTACTTCTACTGCTCGCAATGCATTCAGTTAAAAGCCAGTCATTTGCAATGATACGCAACTATACACTCACACGCATCCCTCTGATATTGACTCCACTGTCCAATTGATGCAGGAGTGCATTGGTGGAGAAAAGTCACTCCTCTATTGCTACAATAAATCGCGCAGTACTTTGTCTCTTCCGAATTCTATTCAGGTTGCTAGTTCTGATATACGGTTCACAAAATCGACTAGAAATATTGGCTACAATATTTCTGACATGTGTACCAACAACTTCATCAATCACACATGTCGCTCTGCTACACCACCATCCGTCACATCAGCTCAATTCGTCACAACGAAAACTCTAGTCTATGCTCTTGTTCTAGCTCGTATTGATTATTGCAATTCTCTACTTGCAGGTGCGCCCAAAAAAATGCATTGAAAACTACAGAAAGTTCCAAATTCAGCTGCCAGCCTAGTTATTGGGGTAAAAAAATCTCGACCATATTAATCCGCTACTTTAATCACTTCATTGGCTACCTATATAAGCCCAAATTGACAACCAAGTGATCTCTGTCACAGCTTCTTTTCTGACTCATGCCCTTAAAATCCTACTGAACTTCTCTCTGTCTACTCACCCACTCGTCAGCTACGCTCTTTCGCAGACACACGTATTCTCTCTGTTCCTAAGACACGCACTAAAACATTTGGCAAAAGGTATTTCTCTTTTTGTACCCCCAAACAATGGAGTTCTCTAACATTACACATTCGTAGTATTCCAAACACTAAGGCCTTCAAGACTGCGCTAAAGACACATCTCTCAACTATAGATCCGAGGCAGATCCCGAGTCGCGGGTTCGAGCCCAGGTACTGGCAAGGCCCCTGGGGCATTGTGCTGGCCACACATTCCCCTGCTCGTTAGTGGTGGCTAAAAACTTGTGAACGCTACATCGTCGTGGACTGGAAAGGGGGTCATTTTTTACTTTCAAAATTAATTAAACAACATTTCCTCTAAAGATAAACGTAGCTTATGTGTACTGTACTGTCATTTATGTGATTCTTAGGATATGAATGTTTATTGAATGCATTGATACTTATATTTATGTTATTACCTTCAAGTAAAGCGCTGTGAGCCCAGTTTCTTACTGGGGTACAGCGCTAAATAAATTATTATCAATTTATTATTATAAGGCACGCAAAACAAAACAAAATCTAAAGCCAAGACTAATATGAAATCTTATTGAGCGCCATGTTCAATTCCTTGATTTGTGAAGTAATTTAAGGAGATTGGAAGCACACCCACTGCAACAATTTTTGTTTGGCGGCTTATTTCTAGCCACCATATTTTTTTTTAAATATTAAAAACATCAGACAACACTAGTGCCATCCAAATGATTTATTTTCAAAATTATAACATTTACTTTACTAATGAAGGCTGAGCCCTAACTTTAAGATTATGATCAGCATTAAATAGACAGAATGAATAATCATGCTTGGCTATGAAACGGGTTTTCTGCTTGTCAGATAAGGATACACTATTACGTCATAATCTGTTTATTTAAATATAGCGCCTAACGCGAGCCTCGATGTGGGAAGGGAATAAACGACATGGTGTGACAATAGTGTGACTTAACACCGTGAGGTCAGCCCGTGTTTTGTCAGCTCAATGACCTCACGCACGGGGGTGGGCAGGCCTCAGCGAATCAGCTGACGGATTATCTATCTACAGACCTGCGTCGCGGTTGCCATGTGTCACGGTCATGAGTCGTTTTTGTGTCACTTTGCCCCGCCTTCTGCAGCTCTGCCTGCGTTATGCTGGTGAATGAGTTTTGTGTGTAAACTTGTAGCAAACGCATGTCGTGTGTTGTGTGCAGGGGCCGTCCATAAATGACGTCACGCGCTTTTGGCCGATTCCCCCCCCCTCCATACCCTCGTCACACTTCGTAACAAAAAGTTAGCCCCCCCCCCTCTTCCAATATGACGGCATAAATCTTTGCCTCCATAAAAGCCGCATTTCCTATTTGAAAATTATCATGGTTTGAAATTCCTCTTTGTCATTTAAGTACGTGTTTAATGTTATGCAGAGTTCTAATATCGTAGCACGCGTGAAGCCATGCAAAACGTTATTATATAAGTTTTAAATAGTTATCAAATATTTAAGTGAAACTTTTATTGAAAGTAGCGCGGTTTGATGTGGCGTCACATTTCTTAAACATCCCCTCCCCCGCTTCACACATCGTCACAAATGTGTGACCCCCTCCCTGCCCCGTAGGTGCGGGAAGTCATTTATGGACGACCGCATATTTGTGTCAAGTTTTAAGCAGCTAAGAGGAGTTGGACTGCCGTAGGTGGGCCCTTGTCCCTTGCGGTATTTCAAGCCTCTTGCATGAGAGATTTTGTTTTTTTCACTTTAGGAGAAGGCAAAATATTTTATACCAAACTTTACTAACCACGCAAGAATACTTGTGACTAACCACGCAAGAATACTTGTGACTAACCACGCAAGAATACTTGTGTCTGTTGGCAATTAATTAGAGGGGTCAACACCCGTGTAAATGTATGCGTTAATTAAATATGTGGTGACCACGTGTGTCAGTAATATGTTGAATCGTTTTGACCACACGTTTAGATTTCTGCGTAAATATGCTGTGACCATATGTGTCTGTGCGTAATAGGCGGTGACCATCCGGGTACTTTTTACGTAAATACGTGGTGACCACGTGTGTAAGTTTTACGTTGATTTGCTTTGACCACACGTGTAGATTTGTACGTTAAAATGTCGTATTGGCCGCATGTGTTTATTCGTAAATACGTGTAAGCAACAAGTGCAGATGTGTACTCCAACTCGGGGCGACCAGAGAAATAGCACGTGACAGGATGCAAGATGAATGGGTCTCAAAGAAGGTGACACTTTATTACAACAACAGGTGAGCTGATTCGCCTTGTTGACAGGGGTTCTCGGATATTTGGGCCCTAACATCAAAGAGAATGGATGGGACCTGAAGAAGTCATTCATATCCCGTCACCTTGTTGTCTACCTTTATTTGTTTTGTTTTTTTTGTTTTTGTTTTTTTGGTGCGGGTGTATTACATTTAAAATGCAATAGTTGCATGGCAGTCGTATCACATTGGCAGTCGTATCACATTGGCAGTCGTATCACATTGGCAGTCGTATCACATTGGCAGTCGTATCACATTGGCAGTCGTATCACATTGGCAGTCGTATCACATTGGCAGTCGTATCACATTGGCAGTCGTATCACATTGGCAGTCGTATCACATTGGCAGTCGTATCACATTGGCAGTCGTATCACATTGGCAGTCGTATCACATTGGCAGTCGTATCACATTGGCAGTCGTATCACATTGGCAGTCGTATCACATTGGCAGTCGTATCACATTGGCAGTCGTATCACATTGGCAGTCGTATCACATTGGCAGTCGTATCACATTGGCAGTCGTATCACATTGGCAGTCGTATCACATTGGCAGTCGTATCACATTGGCAGTCGTATCACATTGGCAGTCGTATCACATTGGCAGTCGTATCACATTGGCAGTCGTATCACATTGGCAGTCGTATCACATTGGCAGTCGTATCACATTGGCAGTCGTATCACATTGGCAGTCGTATCACATTGGCAGTCGTATCACATTGGCAGTCGTATCACATTGGCAGTCGTATCACATTGGCAGTCGTATCACATTGGCAGTCGTATCACATTGGCAGTCGTATCACATTGGCAGTCGTATCACATTGGCAGTCGTATCACATTGGCAGTCGTATCACATTGGCAGTCGTATCACATTGGCAGTCGTATCACATTGGCAGTAGTTATAGCATGGCAGTCGTATCACATTGGCAGTAGTTATAGCATGGCAGTCGTATCACATTGGCAGTAGTTATAGCATGGCAGTCGTATCACATTGGCAGTAGTTATAGCATGGCAGTCGTATCACATTGGCAGTAGTTATAGCATGGCAGTCGTATCACATTGGCAGTAGTTATAGCATGGCAGTCGTATCACATTGGCAGTAGTTATAGCATGGCAGTCGTATCACATTGGCAGTCGTATCACATTGGCAGTCGTATCACATTGGCAGTAGTTATAGCATGGCAGTCGTATCACATTGGCAGTAGTTATAGCATGGCAGTCGTATCACATTGGCAGTAGTTATAGCATGGCAGTCGTATCACATTGGCAGTAGTTATAGCATGGCAGTCGTATCACATTGGCAGTAGTTATAGCATGGCAGTCGTATCACATTGGCAGTAGTTATAGCATGGCAGTCGTATCACATTGGCAGTAGTTATAGCATGGCAGTCGTATCACATTGGCAGTCGTATCACATTGGCAGTAGTTATAGCATGGCAGTCGTATCACATTGGCAGTCGTATCACATTGGCAGTAGTTATAGCATGGCAGTCGTATCACATTGGCAGTCGTATCACATTGGCAGTCGTATCACATTGGCAGTCGTATCACATTGGCAGTCGTATCACATTGGCAGTCGTATCACATTGGCAGTCGTATCACATTGGCAGTAGTATCACATTGGCAGTCGTATCACATTGGCAGTCGTATCACATTGGCAGTCGTATCACATTGGCAGTCGTATCACATTGGCAGTCGTATCACATTGGCAGTAGTATCACATTGGCAGTAGTATCACATTGGCAGTAGTATCACATTGGCAGTAGTATCACATTGGCAGTAGTATCACATTGGCAGTCGTATCACATTGGCAGTAGTATCACATTGGCAGTCGTATCACATTGGCAGTCGTATCACATTGGCAGTCGTATCACATTGGCAGTCGTATCACATTGGCAGTAGTATCACATTGGCAGTAGTATCACATTGGCAGTAGTATCACATTGGCAGTCGTATCACATTGGCAGTCGTATCACATTGGCAGTAGTATCACATTGGCAGTAGTATCACATTGGCAGTAGTATCACATTGGCAGTAGTATCACATTGGCAGTAGTATCACATTGGCAGTAGTATCACATTGGCAGTAGTATCACATTGGCAGTCGTATCACATTGGCAGTAGTATCACATTGGCAGTAGTATCACATTGGCAGTCGTATCACATTGGCAGTAGTATCACATTGGCAGTAGTATCACATTGGCAGTCGTATCACATTGGCAGTAGTATCACATTGGCAGTAGTATCACATTGGCAGTCGTATCACATTGGCAGTAGTATCACATTGGCAGTAGTATCACATTGGCAGTAGTATCACATTGGCAGTCGTATCACATTGGCAGTAGTATCACATTGGCAGTAGTATCACATTGGCAGTAGTATCACATTGGCAGTCGTATCACATTGGCAGTAGTATCACATTGGCAGTAGTATCACATTGGCAGTCGTATCACATTGGCAGTAGTATCACATTGGCAGTAGTATCACATTGGCAGTAGTATCACATTGGCAGTAGTTGTAGTATAAATCATCATTCCAAATAATAAGAACTTTGTAAGTGATGGGGCGACCACTCTACCGAAACATGATCTGGCGCATTCTTCCATGTCGGAGTACAATTTGGTACTCAGAGACTTACGTACTTCTTATGCGGGAAATACATTTTAAACTGATGATAACGAAGTAAATTTAGGACATCACAATATAAGAACCCCTTGTCTACACCTATCAAGAAGTAAATAAATTACATTACATTTTTTGAAGTCCTGTTCTTCACAGTCATGATACACAGGTGTAAAAAGGTGTCGAGGGGGAAGGAGAAACTATTGTAGGTGACAACGTCAGGGAGTTTCATTTTTAGACGCAAACCGTGACAAGGTCGTCCAAAATAGTTTTTTATTTTTTTGCCAATTTTGTGGTCTGGCGTTTTTTTATTTTATTTTTTAGACGCTGTTGGTAAGAACGGGGCATAGGGTCAGCTTTTGTTTGCCACGCCCCTGGCCCTTGCAACGCCTCAGACCTTTGCCACGCCCCTGACCCTTGTCACGCCCATGCCCCTTGTCATGCCCTTGACCCTTGCTACGCCCATGACCCTTGTCACGCCCCTGCCCCTTGCCACGACTCTGACCTTTGCCACGCCACTGACCCTTGCCACGCCCCTGACTCTTGCCACGCCACTGACACTAGCCACGCCCATGATCCTTGCGACGCCCCCCCCCTGAGCCACGCCCCTGACCCATGTATCGGTAATATAATAGCTGCATAACGCCGGACCCATGTGAACTGACTCCGTGACAATGCCTCTGCTACATGAAGAATAAAAGTGCACAATTCGTCAGTTCGGGGACGGCTCAGCGTTGACACCAATAAAATAACACCACCAAAGACGCTGCGCCAATTTAAACACTGACACCAATAAAAACACCACAACACACGCTGTACTTTAACTGCGCCGTTTGAAACAACAACAGAGTAGAGATTGACTTTGACCTTCTGACGAGTGTTTTTAACGGTAATTTCCCCTCGTGTGAAACAATTATGCCGTCCTCAGGGGCATGGCGTCCGTCATTCAAGTTGTCACCAGGTCACACTTAGTCATCTGACAGTGACACTTGAGGAATTGGTGGACCAAAGGGTGTCGGAGTGGGGCCCGGGGGGGGGGCGGCTTTTTAAATCCCTTATATTAACTTCACCGGCGTCTCTGTCTCTCTGTCGTTCTGTCGTCATCTCATGGGCGGGCGGAAAAACAAAAGTAAAAAAGGACCCACTTCCCGTGATCCGATCGAGTTGAAATTTGGCACACGGACCCGTCTCACCTAACAATGCATCGTTTCAAAGTTTCAGATCGATCGAACGTACCGTAATTAAATTTATGCATTTTTAGTTTATCCTTATATAACGTATGTAATTCAAATTCACTGTTTGTTATTGTTTTTTTTTCCACTGGATTGTTCAGTCATGCGTTGACGCGACCCATCGAAGTACCGGCGTGCTTTTGTTTACATTTTACGTGTCATGGTGAGCTCGGTCAAGCGATCGGTGACCAGACTTTTCCCCTCTCCCACCCCACCCCACCCCCCCACCCCCCCAGGGTTATGAAGCAAAGTTGAGTTAAGACAGATTCAGTCTGTAAATGTTTGTCGCGTTTGAAAATAATCAATACTGTTAGTTATGTCTCATATATAAAGGATTTATAGTCAAAAACTTTGTGTTTACGGGTTTGTTTTATTCTGATATAATTATAAATTGCATAAAAATATAATTTTTATTCTTCACATTTCTAATATCTCCCTCTCTCTCTCTCTCTCTCTCTCTCTCTCTCTCTCTCTCTCTCTCTCTCTCTCTCTCTCTCTCTCTCTCTCTCTCTCTCTCTCTCTCTCTCTCTCTCCCTCCCTCTCTCTCTCTGTATGTGTGTGTGTGTGTATGTGTGTGTGTGTGTGTGTGTGTGTGTGTGTGTGTGTGTGTGTGTGTGTGTGTGTGTGTGTGTGTGTGTGTGTGAAACATTACATTTATTACATATCATGATATTAACAGAAAATATAAAAAAAGCAGACCACGCTGGGCAGGACACTTAGAATGACAAATGACAGAGGAGCAAAGAGGGTGCACCACCAAAACCTCAGACGAAATCGGCTCAAGGGAAGAAATAAGCTTAGATGGATACACGATAAGAAAAAGTTCTACAGCAACTGGGCATCCAATGTTGGAGAAGAAAGTCGTTGATCAGGACTGAGTGGAAGGAGGTCATGAAGGCAGGCCCGGGCCAAGACCTACATGGGCTGTAGCGCCACAGGGATGCATGGATGTATTACATGTAGATATAGCTACATTTGTTGGATGGCATCCATACCAAGGACGAATATAGGCCTAGTTCAATTATTTCCTTGATGTATGTTTAACGAATAGGCGCCAGAGTGTATTTAACTGTTCGTAGGATTCACATATTTGATTTGTTTTGAAAAATTAAGAGCTTCTAAATATTCACGGCTGCTTCAATATTTTTTTTCTTAAATCTTCATACACGCTCAAAATTTATGATGAAACAGAGAAAAGTGGAGGAGCAAGAAATTTGGTGGCCGTTCTTGTTTGTGTGAGGAGCAAGATATTTGGTGGCCGTCCTAGTTTGTGTGAGGAGCAAGATATTTGGTGGCAGTCCGAGTTTGTGTGAGGTGCAAGATATTTCGTGGCCGTCGTAGTTTGTGTGAGGTAACACCAATCTCTTCCATTGGATTCGGAGAAGCCGGTCACGGGCAATAACAAAAATGTGTTGATATGATTAACCCCATGTTTCCAGGTTCGTCAGCGAGCAAAGCCCACGGGTTCTCACACATTTGAATCTTCGACGTCATTTGAAGCAACGGTTTCAACAAAAATGTGGCCCAAACCATTCACTGACTCCTGGTAAACATCACGGCTAAACTTATCACAAGGGGCTTATATAAGTGGGCTTGTGATTGTTATTACAATTCTCATTTATTAAATACTTGCCCCGAAGTTTCTTGAAAAATTCTGAACCGTGTTTTGAGAGTCGTTTTCTGTCCTCATTTCTTATCTCTCTGACTTGACGTTTTCTCGTACGATCACAGGCAGCCAATCAAATTGAATGTTTCAAACAAGCGATATCAGCTACGATTACACAATCACGGGCTACGGAAAATCAGCAATTTCTGTCCGGAGACTAAAAAATAAGTCCGTGGATTTTCAAAACATGATTTTTGTCCATCTTGTCGGACTGACGAATTTATCAATGGACGCCACTCAACTGCCCCCTCCATTTTTTCCCAAGAGCAAGCAGCGGCATTTACAGTACAGGGCCGTGATTGGTAAAGGGTTGTTGTTTCGGAGATGTTACCGTTGTTAGATGCAGAAGGCCATTTCTTCTCTGTTATAAATATTGTTAACAAAACAACAGATTCTAAGATAATAACAAAAATAATGAGTAAATATGAATGTCCAGATATTCGAGTATGCACTCTTTACTCACAATATAAGATGAAGATTGCAGGAAATCTTTAATCTTTATTACGTATTCAGTTTTATCTTGTATAACTGAACGGTGCTGCGTGCATCTTCCCCGCAGTCGCAGCTGTCTGGCAGCGAGAGTTAGAATGAATGTTTTGAAGAACGCAGTCGACTGATGAACATAAAATGTATAATATAATAGCAGAAATATTTACAACACCTGTCTGAATTGTGTAACGTTAACTTAAATGATGTCTGTTTGAAATGTTTATTTTTAAATTTATCGACAGAAAACTGTTTTAAAACAATACTTCATTCATGTATCGTGTTCAAGTGACATTAGGCGTCGTCCTTGACCCCGGAAGTCTAGGTACTAGCCTCGAAACACCAGTTCTTGTTCTGGGGTGTCTGCATTATTTCCTTAAAATTGCACTACACAATCTTTTCTGGTTGATTTTAATGTTATACAAATGATACCATAGTTCTTTAATCTGAGACACGAAACATGTTTGCAGACGACAAGGTAAATTCAGAAACGATTTTTTGTTTGTTTGTAAAGATTAGTTGTTGTTTTTTTTTAAAGTTGATATTTTAACTCTTTGGCCTGCTAGAAGTTTGTTTCTGCTGTTAACCTGGTGGTGAATCAATAGAAGAAGTCAGCCCCTCCCTCCGCCTCCTAAATCCTTTCATTTCCTCCACCTAACTTTGGCACCCTGGAGTTGGAAGCGTACATCTCAATCGAAGTGGGTGAATGAAAAATATGTTAAGGGAGTTTATTTAATTCATCTCCATGACAAACATTCAAAATAACACTTTAATCTCTACATTGGTAGACAGTTTTCGAATGGTGCTACATATGAGGTTGACTGAGACTGACTGAATTTAAAATGTTATTTTGGCAATGCGAGGACGTGCAGAAAAATATTTTTTATACCCCCGAAATGGTACGAACTTCCCAGGCTATGGCCCGTGAAGGGAAAAAAAGAAGTAGATTTAATCAGCTTATTATTTAGTGACCCGGATGGGGGTGCACAACTTTTCTCAGACGAAAACCTTTAGAAAAAAACAAGTATGCAAGAAGATATGGGTTTGAGATTTTATTTGTCACCGAAACATAAGTACGTCACATAACTTGTTATGTCTACAAAACACGGAAAGAAAGATTCACAGTGAGATTAAAGGAAGTTTTTATTCGTTGTGTATTTCGGCATGAGACTGATTCGTACTTAAGAATCTAAAGCCGAAGTTTTCTATTCAGACACAAAGTGATCAACAGATGTGATGTTATTTTCTTTGCACCATGTCGAGATCATCAGTTTGCCCAAGCAGTGGCCTGGGCACATACCCTTAGACCCAAGGTCGTAGTGAAAGCCTTTCTTAACTTGACTTTGCTTGTTTTCTTACTTATTAGTCAGATATTTGAGGCATAATTCAAAATACTCCATCTACACATATTAACATTTTAAAATCAAATTGGACGACGAAGTTCAAAGAAAGCGTCAGCTAGGATTGAAATCGTGCTTAAACTCACGGGAAAATACGTAAAAGGAAATAAGAAAAACCCGTAAAAAACCAAGTTTTTGACTATAAATCCTTTATGTACGAGAAGTAACTAAAAGAATGTTCATTATAATACGCAGCGCCAGACCATCCAGAAATACAAAATTGAAGTTGTGTCGTAAAACATGTTTAATATAATACGCACCGATCAGGAATATGTTTATAAAAAGAGCTGTCAATAAAATACGCACCTTATTGCGCGACAGAAAGGTTGTTCAATATAATACGCACCGCGACGCTCTATCTCAAAAAATAGCATGATACATAGGAATAAAAAAATTAATCTAAAAAATCAATAATTTAATTACGGTACAAGCGATCGATCTGAAATTTTGATACATTGTTTTTATCATCGGTACGAAACTGCCTGCAAAATTTCAGCTCGCTATCTTGCGAGCAAGTGGGTTAAAAATCGATCAAAAGTTTTGGCGACAAGCAAGCAAGCAAGCAAGCAAGCAAGCGCAGGTCCGCCGCAGACACCACGAGTTAATATAAAGGATTTAATAAGAAAAACCCGTAAAAAAACCAAGTTTTTGACTATAAATCCTTTATGTACGAGAAGTAACTAAAAGAATGTTCATTATAATACGCAGCGCCAGACCATCCAGAAATACAAAATTGCAGTTGTGTCGTAAAACATGTTTAATATAATGCGCACCGATCAGGAATATGTTTATAAAAAGAGCTGTCAATAAAATACGCACCTTATTGCGCGACAGAAAGGTTGTTCAATATAATACGCACCGCGACGCTCTATCTCAAAAAATAGCATGATACATAGGAATAAATAAAATAATCTAAAAAGATCAATAATTTAGTTACGGTACATGCGATCGATCAGAAATTTTGATACATTGTTTTTATCATTGGTACAAAACTGCCTGCAAAATTTCAGCTCGCTATCTTGCGAGCAAGTGGGTTAAAAATCGATCAAAAGTTTTGGCGACAACGTCGGCGGTCGGTCGGTCGGTCGGTCGGTCGGTCGGCCGCAGACACCACGAGTTAATATAAAGGATTTAAAAAAAGGGGGGGGGGCACATCAAAGTTTTTTTTAGTCGTAGTTGTTCTTGTATGTATCAATAAAACGGAAGCTCAACAATATATTAGTGTTTTTTTTATATTTAAATTTGGTATTATTAGCAATTAGTTTTATTTATGCCCTGAAAAAATTAATTAGAAATTATTTTCAAGCAAAGGGAACAGCTAAATGGAAACTCACTGCAACATCACTCAGATTTGCTATACTGTTTTTCATAAATCAATTTTTAAAATTAATAATTTCTTAAAGCTTGATAATAATTGTTAAACGATTGGTGGTATGAGAGTGATGTTGATAAATTTTACGTCTGTTTTAGACCGAAAGCTCGCAGCAGGTATTAATGGTTTTCTGGCCCAGTTTTATGAAAATCGAAAAAAACATGTCCATTATCTAGCCTAGGAGGAATCAAAAATGAAATCAGGTAAAAAGCAAATATGGTTTATGTCTTGCAATATTGTTTAAACAATAAAATTTAAGATTAGTTAAAAGCTACAGTGCGTGAATGCTAATTATGAACTAAGATTTTTTAAAAAAAAATTTTTTAACTCTCTTGCACCTCAAAATTGTTTTATGGCTTGGATTAACTCAAATGCTTTGTATAATTAATCGTTAATCCCTTATTGTTTTAGAAAACTCTACAGACATACTAGGCTAGGTTGTGTGAGCTGTAGTTCACATACTTAAATACAACCAGTGTGTCTTGACAGTTGTATTTGACATAAATTAATTCTACCAATGTGTATTGGTTTCAGCGAATTTACAAACTAGCTAGTACTTGAGACCACGTTCGTTTGTTCCCAATTATTACCGGATGGGCAGAGCAGGGGAGACAGCTCTGTTAAAATATTATGCTTGATCTAACTTTTAAGAGTTGTCTCTTAATGTGTGGGCGTTCCCTAATCAACCCTTTCACACTGACTATAAGTTATAACATTCATCTTTATATTTCAAAACCTGGGACAAGTGGAGAAAAAAGCCAGCAACAAAACCAGAAAGATGCGTGTGTGTAAATTGTACCATTGTAAAATAACTCCAGCTAAATGGGAGAATTTAGGATGGAATTTTAAAACAGAGCTTACACTTACATCTTACATTCAGCAAATCCCCCCCACCCCAACGAAGTCAACTGTACAGCAAGACAGACCAAAATGCTGTCCATCATTCATTTAAATTTATTTCCCGAAACATAAAAAAAGCAACTTAAAAATGAATTTAATTATACCATTATTAAGTTAATGGCTGAGCTAATCAATAATAGCAACTAATTCATAATATTTTTAAAATATATTTTGTTATAAGATCTTAATTTTTAAATTACGTTAAAACTGTCCTTTAAATATTTCATTTAAATTATTACGAAAGCTTGGGGTACCCTTAAAGTCGTTGTTCTTTGTGTGTTGAAAATGTATGGTAAGTCAATATTTGATTTGTTTTAATATCTAATACTTATATTTCATTTCTGCGAATTTCTTTGGGTTCTAATTTAGCATCTATATATATTTTAGTATTTTAGAACAAATAATAAATACTGATTGCATTCAATTCAAGTGATATGTTAATTGGGGAAAAAAACGCTTTGTTTTCACGAAGCCAGGTTGTTAAATATTTTAGTGGATCCTTCACTATTTATGGACACACAGTTAACAGTGATTCTTTTTTACATGTTTTGTTTTTTAAATTCGACCGTCGTTCTTTTCCAATCAGGTTTAAATATTTAGCATCGGCTGTGATTTCTACTTTAGACAATTTAATCTAAAAACCGTTAACGAGCAAACTTATTAAAATAAGATTAATTGACGTAAACATTTTGTGCAGAGGTATGTTTGGCTCAGGAACTTTTTCCGCACGCACACACAAACACACACATGCAAACACGCAAGCTGTACGCACACAGACATACACACTTATTAATTTTTTAAAATTGTTATCTATTAATTTATTATCAATAAAAACACGATTAAAAAAGTAGCACTTTAAAGTATTTTATTATACACTCAATTCAGATATTACAATAATGTTTAATTATAATAATAAATTTTCATTTAATTAAATTGCAAACTAAATTTTTGTTTCAGAATTTTTTTAAGATTGCATAAATAACATTGGATGTACATAATTTTAATGTGTCCTTAAATAATTGCAATCCATTACATGCGTTCTAAAAATTATAAATTCTTTTTTTCAAATAATTTTTTAATATATTATTTAATTTTAAAATTAAATTTCTATTGTTCAATTATTTGTTTTTAATCTTATAATGTACCGATGCTAAATAAATTTTAAAGAAGAATGTAATACTGTAATTCATTCTCTAGAATTTTGATCAGTTTAGTTTAAATATTTAAACATTTCTAGGCAGGTAAAGTTTTTTTAAAAATCAATAACATTCATGACAAATTTATGACTGAATTTGTAGAATCGTTGAGATTTTTAATCATCATGTAATAAAAAAAAAGAAACGTCAGTCAAATTTGGAAAGGCATTTTAGGGGGCAGAAGCGTCCTAGGGGGTGCAGGGGTGCGGAACGCACGGCTGACACCATCACAAGGGTTGACATAAAAAGGTAATTTTATGTATGTTTCCGTTATTTGTGACTTGCATCTTCGGAGGAGGTCTATGGGGTAAGTCTTGATGGGGTGACACCAGAAGCTACCGCTCTGAGTGATACCCACCCTAGTGACGACTCTGTAAGGGTTAGCAATCCGAAATATCTTGAGTCACCCAGCCATTCCCGGGTCCTAAGGGCGGCATGAGTCCAGCAAGCTCTGATTGGTACCCAACGAAATTCGAGGAAATAAACTTGTGAACGGGATTTTAAGAATGTAATGGAAATATATTAAAACTTCTGAGATTTTGTGGATAATCAAACAACTCATTCAAACAAGGTTGTTACAGTGGAATGTCTAACAAATAAATAGTTAAATAGGACTTATCTTTGTGAAATGAACATAAAATTAAGAACTTCCAAACAGTGGCGTAACAACGGGTTGGCATCGGGGCAGTTGCCAAGGGCGCCAGCTCAAAAGGGCGCCACTAAATCTCTAATTTTACACGCTTTTATTTAAGTCACACTGTTTGTATGTTGTATCCATCCATCCATCCATCCATCCATCCTTCCTTCAAATCTTGAAACGTAAAATTAAACCACTTCTGATGGTCCTAGAGATCTCAAAATTTTACCACAGATAGATTTTGGATGACAATGCATTGTATCAAAATTTCAGATCGATCGAATGTACCGTAATTAAATTAATCAATTTTTAGTTTATCTCTATTTATCACTATTTAGAATGTATAGTCGTCTGCTAGAGTTGACCTCCACGGCTCACTGGTTTCACTCCAGCCCTCGTTTACCAAATTCCCGTGTTTACATCAAGGGAAGGGGAGATCAGGGCGTTTCAGTCTGTAAATGTTTGTAAATAAAAGCGTGTCCTTTTAAAAAAAAGATTTTTTTAAATTTTACTTATTTAAATTTGTATTTAAATAAATACAGTCGGACCTCTCTAAGTCGAACTCAAAGGGACCCGAAACGAAAAAAAAATTTGACTTACGGAGTTTTTGAGTTAGGGAAATGGCGTAATAGGCGTCGATTAATCAAGGACAATGTAGATATTAAGAGGTAGGGGGAACAGCCATACTGGCTAGTAGGCTTGACAGGAAAGAGAGACTGTGTCTATGTTTCATATGAAAGGAAGCTAACTTGCTTTGACATGCCGACACAAGCCCGTGAGAGGATATACCTTCCCTTCCCTCCCCCACTTTACTCCCTCCACAATGGGATGGGGGAAGTAAGATGTATCTTTTTAATAAGAGTAACATCATGCATCAAAGTAACGCGAATTAGTTACCACTCCTTTTTCTTGTCTTTGTCATTTTTTGTACTAGCAAGGATCGCTTAAATCCCTCGTGGAATGCACTAAGATAAGATTTTACGTCTATTTACGTGACATTTCAGAACACGTGTTCCGTAGAGACTCTACGGAACACGTGTTCTGAAATGTCACTCCAGAATAATAACCTAAACGCTTTGAAAAATTTGACTAAGAGAGGCTGAAAGCCAAAAATCTTATAATTAATGAGATCTAAAATACATTAGTCTTATGGAATTTGGCCGGGACCTAACATTTAATTAGATGTATGGAGGTTTTCGACTTAGTGAAGTTTGACTAAGCTAGGTCCGACTGTATTTCACTTTTATCCTCGATAACAAAAAAGTGAATAATTAATTTTATTTAAATATATTTCATTTAAGCCATTATAATATTTGTTTTATTATGTTTGTGGCCTTTGCGGGGCTTCTGATCATACAAATTTCAATATGATTTTACAGTCTCTCTTTTAAAAATGAAAAATCTTACTATCCCCATCCCACTGTTGAGGGGGTAAAGGGGGGAGGGGAGGGAATGTGTCTCCTCTCACTGGCTTGTGTCGGTATGTCAAAGCAAGTTGGCTCCTTTCATAGGAATCATCACCGCCCCTCTTTCCTGTCAAGTCTTCTAGCCGCTATGGCTGTTCCCCCCTCTCAATATTAACATTGTCCTTGATTAATCTGCGCCTATTACGCCAGTTTCCTTAACTCGCAAACTCCGTAAGTGGAATTTTTAAATCCCTTAAATTAACTTCGAAATCTTGTCGTCATCTCTCTCTTCGTACGTCGGTCGGGCGGAAAAACAAAAGTCAAAAATGACCCACTTTTCGTGATGCCATCGAGCTGAAATTTGGCACACGCACCCGTGTCACCTAACAATGCATCGTATTAAAATTTCAGATCGATCGAAAATACCGTAATTAAATTAATGCATTTTTAGTTTATCTCTATACGAGGTATGTAATTCAGTTACACTGTTTGTTATTAGTTTTTTTTCACTTGATTGTTCAGTCACGCGTTGACGCGACCCATCGAAGTACCAGCGTGCTTTTGTTTACATTTTACATGTCACGCTGAGCTCGGTCCAGCGATCGGTGACCAGACCTTTCCTCTCTCGCAACCTAGTATACATCTGGGCTCACCGCGTTTTACATTCATTTCCAACAGCTTGAGCAAAGACATTAATTGAACTCTCAATCTTCCTAAACATAGTTACATACATAACATCCTATATAATAATCCTATATAACAAAAGGCTATGTTGCGTGCGGTCATCGATAGCGATTGGTCCCTCAAACACGTATGACTCCTACAGCCAATCATATTGAACACGTTTACGCGAACGTTCAAAACGAGTTATTTTTGGTGCAGTATTTCTTCCAAGACTTTATTTTGAGTTATGCGCGTTGGGATTTATAGTCAAAAGCTCTGTTTTTACGAGGTATTTATTTTAACTATAATGAATAGTATTTTTGACGTGATGCACACGTATGCCGGTCGAGACGGCTATTGGAGGGGAGTTACAACATGCCACTGAAGGGTGGCGGAACGTCCTTGCCCGGGCTTTGTTGCTCATTAAATACATATGTCCAGACGTGGGCTTATATCCGTCATACATCTGCACTTGATTTCAGCGAGTTCAGCGCACCTGATCGCCGAAACATGTCTCCTAGACAAAAAGTATGACTTTAGCATAGTAACATTGTTACTCTGGTCATGTGGGTCAAGAGACCGAGTGTCGACAGTGGCATGTGAAAATGTCTGTCTCTACTTTTCAACATCCCACTGCAGGTACGCCTCTGGGAAACGTCTCATCAATGAACAGTTCTTGAAGGCTGCACATGAGATCAGAGGTAAAGTGCGTACGCTTGGTAATCAGGAATCATTGACATTAGACATGGTGTGTGTATAACTGCAGGTACACTATAAACATTTACGTGTATTAGCAAAAATAATTATTGTAACTACAATGCTCTCCCTTACCCCCCCCTCCCCCCCCCGACATAGAGGATTTGGTTTCTGCTCCAGAATCACCAGGACATCATCCCTATTCAAGGGTTTTTTAAGAACATTATTTATATATAAGACACATAAACAACAAGATGTAAACATGGAATGAAATCTACGTCCTACTATAATTGTAAATCTCCTAAATACCGTAGAAATAGCATTTTGTTCGTTGGCAATTTAATTGAAATAACTTTTTTTTTAAATATACATTCAGACATCATTTTAAAATGGACATAAATTAGAACAAAAAATAACACCAAAACATGAACAGTTAAAATTGTGAAAATTTTCATTTAATCTGAAATATTGAATCGATTTCTAAACCATTATTGCAAAAATACATCGATCCTAAGTCCTAAGTGAAATATATTGAAGCAAAATATAATTTTACAATATTTAATTCTTAAAAATCACTTAATGGATTTCTAATTTATCAATATTAGATTTACTACTACTACTACTACTGCTGCTACTATTACTTTTACTATGTATATTAGAAATCAAGATTTGCTGAACATCTAAAAATTTCTTTACCAATACTCTGTCCATGACGAACTTGAATTCAAATTGTTGCCATGATGTCTGGCGTGTGGGACACAAGTGATAGATCTCGATTGCTGATCTGAAACTATACAACTATATCGTGTGTAAATATATGAAGGGATAACAAAGACAGGTCCACCAGACGACCCCTTGCATGTGTCCAGACTATAAATTAGCTGGTAATGTCCGTGACGTGTGTCCGCACTGACAATGTTTCCAAATGTGACTTTCTTGGATGTGCCGTGTGGGTGGGAGATGTGAATGGCAAGATCTTCATAAACAATTTCTTCACAAGAAGATTTTAGCTGTTCTTTAGAAAACAAGGGTCTATTCCATTGCTTTAGTTCAGCCAAAAATACATCATTTAATTTTATTAATTTAGCACATTCGATGACACGAGGATGAAGTGGTCTAAGAGTTAATTTATCTCGCTTTTCAAAATGGCTTCTCATTGGAAAGAACACTCGTATACAATCAGTTAGTTCACTATGTCCTTTTTCTTCCATAATTTTCAGAAGACGTTCACATGCTTCATCACATTCTTTTTTTGTAGCATCAAAATATAGATCTGTATCATCGATGAATTTATCACATTCGATGACAAGAGGAGGAAGAGAAGAAGGTGGTCTAGGAATTAATTTATCACATTCGATGACAAGAGGAGGAAGAGGAGAAGGTGGTCTAGGAATTAATTTATCACATTCGATGACAAGAGGAGGAAGAGAAGAAGGTGGTCTAGGAATTAATTTATCACATTCGATGACAAGAGGAGGAAGAGGAGAAGGTGGTCTAGGAATTAATTTATCACATTCGATGACAAGAGGAGGAAGAGGAGAAGGTGGTCTAGGAATTAATTTATCACATTCGATGACAAGAGGAGGAAGAGGAGAAGGTGGTCTAGGAATTAATTTATCACATTCGATGACAAGAAGAGGAAGAGGAGAAGGTGGTCTAGGAATTAATTTATCACATTCGATGACAAGAAGAGGAAGAGGAGCTTGAGGAGGACGAGGAGAAAGAGAAAGACCAGGGGAAAGAGAAGGACGAAGAGAAAGACCAGGAGAGAGAGAAGAATGAAGAGAAAGAGAAGGACGAGTAGAAAAAGAAAGACCAGGAGAAAGAGAAAGACCAGGATAAAGAGAAGGACGAAAAGAAAGAGGACGAGGAGAAAAAGAAAGACCAAGAGAAAGAGGAGGACAAAGAGAAAGAGAGAGATCATGAGAAAAAGGAGGACGACGCGAAAGAGAAAGACCAGGAGAAAGAGAAGGACGAGGAGAAAGAGAAAGACCGGGAGAAAGAGGACGAAGAGGAGGAAGGGTTCCAGAAATCAATCCATGTATATTTTTTAAATATCTCTCCATTATCAAGTATACATCGTGCATGTATTTATAAGGGCGATCCAATGGAATGAACTCTCGTATACAATCAAATAGTTTACTAAGTCCTTCTTTTTTCAATATTGTCAGAAGATTTTTACATGATTCTTCATCTTCATTGTATATCGCATACACAATTTTATCTAATATTTCTTGAAAAATAGATCGTCTACCATGTTTTCAGGACTAAAAAATTTAAGGTCTTTTAATATTTCAGCGATCTCTTTCTCCTCGGTAACACAGAGAACTTCACTAAAGTCAGCTTCAAAGTTTGTATTCAAAACTTCCACACCACGAGCTTTCCTCACGGAACTCCTGTCATCTGGATCATCGTAAAAAAATTCAATCTCCGTCTTCTGGGCTTCACTTGTGTCAAATATAACATGTGCTGCTGTCACTAATATGAAGTAGGTTTTGGTGGCGTCTATGACGTCAGGATTTAATTGATGTGCCAGAGTCCAGTAACAAAACCACTTCCTATGTGCCTGATATTTCCTCTAGGACATTCACATTTACTAAAATTGTTCGTTCCACAAATACATAGTCTGTCAGTGCTGATAAAATCAACAATTAACTTGACTGTAAATTGTGCTACATGACGTATATACTACAAAACCCCTTCCTACGTGTCTCATATTTCCTCTAGGACATTTACATTGTCCGACTTGACTTAAATGTTTCTTTCCACAAGAACATGATCTGTCATGGCTGATGAAATCAACTGTTAACTTCACTGTGAATTGTGCTACATGAAGTATATACTGCAAAGCGCAATTCGTCCGATGGCTTTCAGGTAAATGATAAAAGTTTAGGGATTTCAATGAAACGAAATTTACGTGTTTAGGATTTTTTTTACAAGAATAAAAACGTTCTTGAAGGTCACCTTCATCAACAAAATCCACCTCTAACTGACATTCTCCATAAACATCCTCATCTTGACTTGACATGATTGGTCTGTTCAATGACTTTATAACGTCTATTTGTCTGTACAATGACTCTATAACTGTTATTTGTTTATTAAAGCCTGAATAACGTCCAGTGAAAATGTTCGATCACGCCTTAACGTTCATCTTATTGATTATATCAATATTTAGGATTAAGTTGTCCAGATTTTTCTCCTTGTCCTCGTGACTTAAGGCAACAATTGTTTACATTGTGACTGCAGTCTAGTCAACACTCAAGTAATGACTTTGTTGAATATTCGTTGTACATCCGGATTCCTTGAGGTAGATCATAATTACTGTTTCTTTTCCAGCGGGGACAAAAGTGTTTTGTTTAATTTCCTCATGGGTAATGCTTTTAAGATAGCCGTTCTAAGGGACGTAACTGCTGAGAAGTTTAAAAAAAAAGCTAGACAAAACAATTGTGAATGTATACTTCTTAAGACATGAATGTGATAAATCTTAAAGAGTGAGAAAATTGAGGAATTATAATTCAATTTTTTTAAACATAGCGTTAAACTTTAACGATAAACCTGATTATAACATCTATCTAAACCCCACCAAACAAATTTTTAAAACGTCAATTTCTCGACACATCACAATCACATTTAATTAAATAGGCACTTATATAAATCTATTCCACGACAAGGGGAATACAGTGTGGAATATTGTAATGATAAAGTAAAATTTAAAGTACCGGTAATTCCTGTTATCTTATCTTATCTTATCTGTTTACAGACGCTCCTTCTATACAGAAGATTATTGCGTCCTACGCTTATCTATGGTTTGTGTTTAGTCCTGCATTTTTATTAGAGATTTAAATGTTGATAAAGTGTTGGTTTTCCTGGATTCTTCAGGCAACCCATTCCACGCCCGAATTCCGGACGGGAAGAAGGAAAACTTGTATGTGTTTGTTCTTGCATACGGAATAAGAAAGGTGTTTTTATCCTTATGTCTATCTGAGGGTTGTATTAAGTTATCTTTGTGTTGTATTTCTAAATTAGAATTAATTGCTTTATGTATGATTACTACTTTGCTCTTGGTTCTTCTATCCTCTAGTGTTTCAAGGTTTAATGATTTAACTAATGGTGTTACTCTTGTCAGTTTCGAATATTCTCCAGTAATGAATCTGGCAGCTCTTTTTTGAATTTGTTCTAGTTTATCAATGTTTTCTTTGGTGGATGGGTCCCATACAGAAGATGCATATTCTAGTACAGGTCTCACCAAAGTGAGGTAGCATTTTAGTTTTATATCTCTATTACATTTGTTAAAGTTCCTTTTTATAAAGCCTAAGGTTTTGTTTGATTTTTTAATAACTTCATTGACATGGGGATTCCATGATAGTTTCTCATTTATTAAGACTCCTAAGTATTTTGCATCTTTAGTTTGGGTCAGTTCTTTTCCATGAATGTAATATTTTGAATTTATTTGTTTCTTTTTCTTTGTTACTCTTAACAGTTGACACTTTTCTGGATGGAAAGACATACTCCAGTTAGTTTCCCATTTTATCAATTCATCTAAGTCTTTTTGTAAAATTTTGCTATCTTGTTCTGATTTAATTGTTCTATAGATTATACAATCATCAGCAAATAGCCTAACTTTTGTACCTGTTGAGATGTTGTTGGGTAAATCATTTATATAAATTAAAAAGAGTAAGGGACCTAGCACAGTTCCTTGTGGAACTCCTGAGTTAACCTTTATTGGTGCAGATTTAGATCCATTAATTATTACAGTTTGCTCCCTGCCCAAAAGGAAGTCTTGGATCCAGTGATGTAAGGAACCTGAGATTCCAAAGTAGTTAAGTTTTTTAAGTAAACTAAGGTGGTGAACTTTGTCAAATGCTTTTGAGAAGTCTAGTAATATTGTATCTATTTGATCATTTTTGTCCAAGCCTTTTGATAGTTCATCTATTAAACCTATTAATTGTGTTTCACATGATCTGTTTTTTCTAAAGCCGTGTTGATGTGGGCATAGGGCATTTTATTTGTCAAGGTGGTTAACTATTCTACTATATATTATGTGTTCTAGTAATTTACAGGTGATACTGTTTAATGAATTTATCCTCACAACTATGTCTTTCTAACTGTATGACTCTGTTTGTCTATCTTAAAATCCTGCTGACTGTCTGTCTGGTTGTTTTTCTGTCTGTCTTACTGTCTGTCTGTCTTTTGGTCTGCCTGTCTGTCTATCCTCAAAATCTTTGTGATTGACTGTCTTTCTGACTGGGTAAAAACTTTGCAATTTAATTTTAAGCCCATGCATCTTACGTTGATCAGTTGTCTGAACATTTTGCCCTAATTTAAATTTTTGGTGACAAATAATGTTAACCAAAAATTTCAATACATAGATAAATTTAGTCTTTGATTAAATGTGAACACCATACAAGTCGATTAAAGTCATGATCATAGCTGACTTCATATGAACAATGTTTAACAACTGAACAAAAAATGTCATCAACCCTAGAATCATTTTATTCTCGTTAGACATAACATCAGAGAGTTGAACAATGAACCTATGTATATACCACAGCTACATCATGTGGGAACAATTTCAGAAACAACTGGACTTACAGGATTGGATTTTCAAACAAGACCAGATTCATTTTTTGGTTAAATTTCATGCATAAATAATAAAATAAAAATGTTCAGTTAAAAAAAAGTACTTCTCTTTTATATGGAGTCCTGTCGTGGCAGTGGTTCCTGCCTAGAGTCTAGAAACTACTACTACCACTAATACTGCTACTAGTTCTAGAGATAAGGCTTGAAGGTTTTGGCACTTTGACGATTTATAATAAGATATTTAAATTATGATCAAATTTTCTTTGAAAGACAATTCCACAAACGCAGAATATTTAAAACTGAATTCAATAACTGCTGCAAATTAAATGTTCTAAGACATTTAAAATTTATCAACTTTCTCACTTCCCTGTTTATGATCATGTGCAATGCCTAACACATCTAATATCGGGAAAACACAAGTTTTCTTTACTCACGTCAAGCGCTCATTTTAGGATGCGGGGAAAATCCAGTCTATATGAGAAATGCAAAATTTGTGTTTCCCGTGAAACACTTGGGAAAAAAAGTATCTACAATCATACAATCATACAATCATAATTAATGTAAAAATTTAAGAACATATACCCCAAACCCCCTTCCAAAAAATATTTACCAAATGTATTTATTATATCGTCTACAAAAGAATCCAAATAATTTTAGTGAGTATCCTGTTTCTCAACGAGGTAGGTTTCCCTGAGAGAATCTCATGCTATTTCTATTGAGAGATCCTATTCAGTGTTGTGGTTTTATCCCTGGTCAAATCTTATTCTCAATTTTTCTCCTGTTCACGGATTGGACCACATTCCTAAAAAAACATCCCATCCTCATTGTAATATGCCACTCCATGAGTTTAGGAATGTTATAAACGATCCCGAATGAAAATCGATTCAATATTGTCGACATTTTTATAAGGAATTAAACATTTCAGCTTTAAATCAAGTGAATGATGACGTACCTTTTTAATCTACCAATTGATATATTTTTATTACAAAAAATTAGGGCTGCGGAAATTAACGATTAATTTCTCGATTAATCGTTAAAATTTTTTATCGCTTAAAATTATTTTAATCGATAGAAATTCGATTAAAATTTAATAAAATATTTATAATATTTTTTTAAAAATTGATTAATAAATAATTAATTATTAATAATTAATAATAATTTATATAATGTTTACGTACAAACTTCTCCCGCGTAATATTATAGTTTATTTTATTACTTTATGTGGACCGGCAGACAACTAAAAAAAATGGCTGACAGCATCAGCGCAGTTAAATTTAAACATATAACTAGAAAGTTTAGCAAAATTTTTGTTTTTAAGCTAACTGCGGATGGCAAAGTCGAAGATGGTGAAAAAGTTTACTGTGTTCACTGCCATAAACAATTCTCTTTTAAAGGATCAAATACATCGCTGACGTACCACCTTCAGCACAAACATCACATCAAGCATCAACACATTGTCATGAAATTTAGTTCAAAATATTCTTAATTTTCAATGTCCGTGAGAAATGATCAGTTTAATGACGTCATAAATTTCTATTTTTGTCTTTAATCGAAATTATCGATTAATTAATCGATAATTTTTCAAAAGTTAACGATTAAATTTAAATTAATCGATAATAGCCCTAAAAAAATTACTTTACACAGAACCCAAAAGAGTTGCCGAATTCTATCGTTATTGTTACACAGTTTATGTTTGAGAAATAAATAGTACATCATCGCATCGAAAGAGTTAATATGATGAGTTCAAATCATTTCTGATATTTTTAAGGATTCGTAAAGACCAGGGATAAAACTTGTGCATAGGAGGAGAGTCTGTAACAGATAACAAAACATAAGATAACGCTGTGTAATATGAATGTCCCATAGAGACATTCGTAAATGTCCCATTGAGACATTCGTAAATGTCCCATTGAGACATTCGTAAATGTCCTATTGAGACATTCGTAAAATCTAATCAATACCAGGAACGCTTTTATATACAACCGACACCAACAAAAAAGATGTCAAACAAAATGGCAACGGTACTTCACATTTTTGCAAAGCGATTTTTGGTTTTAAAAAATTTAAGACATAGGATACGATGATAATTTATTTCATCGAATAGAAAAGTAAATAACATTATGTTTTCTGTAAAGAAATTTCTTGGGCGGAGCTTTCTCTTTATTAAATCCCTTATATTAACTTCACCGTCTTGTCGAGATCTCTTGGTCAGTAGGGCAGAAAAACAAAAGTAAAAAATGACCCACTTCCCGTGATGCAATCGAGCTGAAATTTTGCACATAGACTTGTGTCACCTAACAATGCATTGATTCGAAATTTCAGATCGATCGAATGTACCGTAATTAAAATAATGAAATTTTAGTTTATCTCTATGTATCTCAATGTAGCCGTCTGCTATAGTTGACCTCCACGGGTCACTGGAGTTCACTCCAGCCATCGATGACCACATCCCCGTGTTTTACAGCAAGGAGAGTTCAGTCACGTTCAGTTTGTAAATGTTTGTCATGCGGTGCATATTATATTGAACATAATCAATACTTTTAGTTCTGTCTCATATATAAAGGATTTATAGTTAAAAAATTTGTTTTTACGAGTTGTTTAATATAGAGATACCTTCGTGACTTTTGTTTTAAAGGAAGGGTTAAAAAAATTGGACACACTCTGAACAACCGAAACTCTAGTTCAGACACTATTAATAGCTGCCGCCCTTACCAGGCAAAATTGTAAGTCCTGGTCTTAGTGTATGCCATTTTTATTTATTATCTTAATGCAGCATGTTTACTCAAACAGGGTTTATATGTCCCTCTTTTCAACAAGGGAAGTCCTAGATTAAATTTTCTAATTATTGCCGATTGTTTAATAGATCTTAAAAATATACCGTATTTACTC
>CALYLW010001120.1:324990-330548 GCA_944989445.1 Ampullaceana balthica
TCCCCTCTCCCCCCCCACCCACCCCTCCCCCCCCCACTAGGGTTATGATGCAAAGTTGAGTTAAGACAGATTCAGTCTGTAAATGTTTGAAAATAATCAATACTGTTAGTTATGTCTCATATATAAGGGATTTATAGTCAAAAACTTTGTTTTTACGGGTTTGTTTTATTAAATCCCTTATATTAACTTCGCGGCCGTCTCTCTCTCTCTCTCTGTCTTGGGCTCGGCGGGCGGAAAAACAGAAGTCAAAAATGACCCACTTCCCATGATCCGATCGAACTGAAATTTGGCACACGGACCCGTCTGACCTAACAATGCATCGTATCAAAATTTCAGATCGATCGAACGTACCGTAATTAAATTAATGCATTTTTAGTTTATCCTTATATGAGGTATGTAATTCAAAATTCACTGTTTGTTATTGTTTTTTTTCTTCCAGTTTCCACGTGAGTTTGAGTTGACGCCGACCGTCGTGTTGACGCCGACCGTCGTGCCGACACCCCCTCACATCCCACCCCCATTTATTAAAGACAAGGGACATCACTCGGTGTCAGTCTGTAAATGTTTGAAAATAATCAATACTGTTAGTTATGTCTCATATATAAGGGATTTATAGTCAAAAACTTTGTTTTTACGGGTTTGTTTTATTAAATCCCTTATATTAACTTCGCGGCCGTCTCTCTCTCTCTCTCTGTCTCTGGGCTGGGCGGGCGGAAAAACAGAAGTCAAAAATGACCCACTTCCCATGATCCGATCGAACTGAAATTTGGCACACGGACCCGTCTGACCTAACAATGCATCGTATCAAAATTTCAGATCGATCGAACGTACCGTAATTAAATTAATGCATTTTTAGTTTATCCTTATATGAGGTATGTAATTTAAATTCACGTTTGTTATTGTTTTTTTGCCACGTGAAATTTTGAGCTGACGCATTGAGGCGACCCAACGAAGCGACGGGCGCTTTTGTTTACATTTTACGTGTCACTCTGAGCTCGGTCAAGCGAATCGGTGACCAGACTTTTCCCCTCTCCCCCCCCACCCACCCCACCCCACTAGGGTTATGATGCAAAGTTGAGTTAAGACAGATTCAGTCTGTAAATGTTTGAAAATAATCAATACTGTTAGTTATGTCTCATATATAAGGGATTTATAGTACAAAAACTGTTGTTTTTACGGGTTTGTTTTATTAAATCCTTTATATTAATCGTGGTGTCTGCGGCCGACCGCTGCTTGCTTGCTTGTCGCCAAAACTTTTGATCGATTTTTAACCCACTTGCTCGCAAGATAGCGAGCTGAAATTTTGCAGGCAGTTTTGTACCGATGATAAAAACAATGTATCAAAATTTCAGATCGATCGCATGTACCGTAATTAAATTATTGATTTTTTAGATTATTTTATTTATTCCTATGTATCATGCTATTTTTTGAGATAGAGCGTCGCGGTGCGTATTATATTGAACAACCTTTCTGTCGCGCAATAAGGTGCGTATTTTATTGACAGCTCTTTTTATAAACATATTCCTGATCGGTGCGCATTATATTAAACATGTTTTACGACACAACTGCAATTTTGTATTTCTGGATGGTCTGGCGCTGCGTATTATAATGAACATTCTTTTAGTTACTTCTCGTACATAAAGGATTTATAGTCAAAAACTTGGTTTTTTACGGGTTTTTCTTATTAAATATTATAAAACAGACGTTTGTTTTTCATGGGGTAACGAATGTTTTCTCTATTTGAAATAAAAAAATTATTGAAAATATGTATTATTATTATTTCAACTCTACAACTTTCGTTTGCGAATTTTTTGTCATGGCAAAGCTTTCAATCAATTCAATAAATCAGTAAAGCTAAGAGAAAGACTTAACAAGTTCCTTTTCTATGCTCATAGAGAGAGCGCATAATCAGTCTTTGTATGTCCCATGTACATTCTAACTCATTTTATATTCTTTTCAACTTTGAAAAGGATCGTTCTCTGTGGCAGTTTGATGTAATCATTGAAATATAGATGCGAAGTGTGTACAATGTACATTTGTAAAGGACGTGATGTGAATTTAGCTCATTCAAAAGCAGTAACACTTTTAGCTCTTCGCACTGTGAGTTTCGCAGTGTGCTACTTCACTTTTCTTACCTGAGCCTGGGGCTGGACAATATTTTTTTTAAGATTAAGAGTTCTGAAAATTGGACAAATTCTGAAGGTAAGCATGTCTTCGAAATCGCTTGAATATTCTTCCATTAACTTGGCTGCTGCCCATAGGATGGCGAAATTGCTGAGCTCAGTTAGGTTTGTAAGAGAGCCACATTTGTCAATGGGATGTCTTTATATGCGCCTAACTGATGTTGTAGGGCTTAAGAAAATTTTTCAATGATTACCAGAAATACCTCAACCTTGATTTTTTGTCTCGGGGGAAAATACTGTTTTGATGATGTCTCTTTATCAACTGACGCTTTTTAAATATTTTACACGGTTTTATTAAATTCACACTGTTTGTATGTTGTATTTTCCATCCATCTCTATCCGTCAAATCTTGTAACGTAAATTAAACCACTTCTGATGGTCTAGAGATCTCAAAATTTACCACAGATAGATCGTGGATGACAATGCATTGTATCAAAATTTCAGATCGATCGAATGTAACGTAATTAAATTAATGCATTTTTAGTTTTTAGTTTATGTCTATACTGTATTATCACTCATATCAGTGAACCATAACTAGAGGGATACGAGTAATTTCAATGTGTTGACGCCAGAACTTGATTGTAAAGAGTTTTTATTATAAGTTTAAAAAGGACGAAATATGTTAGCGAATATGCCGAATTGTTAACGTAATGAATTTCGAACATGGGGTGTACTGGGTTCAATTTCAGTTGGGGAAATTGTTTTTTTTAATACATAAATTGTATATTAATAATCTATCTTTTTACCACTATCACATTTAAGTTATGTGACAACGAAGTTTGACTAATTAAATTGAATTGATTATGTCGAAAAATTGATTAAAAAAATTTGATAATAAAAAGTAGAAAATAAAATATTAAAAAATCTTTTTTAAAAAGGACACGCTTTTATTTACATATAGAAAGTGCACTAAAAAGAAGAAATAAAATTTTTCTATGATAACAGGTGAAATGACTGACTATCCACTGCACATAAAAGCGTGGGGCGCTCATCACAACTCTCTATCATGTACAAGGCTGCGAAACATAAATACAAATTTGTATGAATATTAATAAACATTAAATTTTCAAAACTTTGATCATAATTCATATACATGCTACTATCATATTAATTAGAAATATTTATCTATATGCAAAAGAATAGTTGCAAAGAGAAATGATTTGTGATGGGCGCCCCCACGCTTTTATGTGCAGTGGATAGCTTCAGTCATTTCACCTGTTATCATAGAAAATTTTTATTTTCTTCTTTTTAGTGCACTTTCTATATATGTAAATAAAAGCGTGTCCTTTTTAAACAAAAGATTTTTTAAAATATTTTATTTTATATAGCATTGAAGATTGCTTTTACTCTTTTTTTCTACCACTGACTTGTCCTTTCCTTTGTCTTCATAGGAATCAAATAAGAATGCTTTCTTGTAACTAACTCAATGAGAGACTTCCTTCTGAAATTGTTTCCCAAATTTCAAGTAAAAATAGTGACTCCCAGTTGTTCAAGTTCCTTTAGAAATCCGTCTGCTTCAAGTCGACAGTCACGTGGCTGATTTTCGTTTTGTGCTATATTCTTCCAGTGCTGCGATATTTCTCATGGTATGAGTTATTAACAGACCTTACATCATCATGTCAGGCTACCATCTTGTGTCAGACAAGGCTTTGTTAACATGTATCAATTTCACGTGTTTTTGAAGATACCTACTTGTCAACGATGAGTAGATGCAACAAGCCGGGGATTAAAGATATTGCAGCAGACAAAAAATCGGACTGAAAATGGACAACTGCTGCACTTTTCCCAACCAAATTAATGAATGAGCTGTGCACGGCACATAATGAGCAACACTGCACTTCACATAAAGATTAGCCTGGTTTCCGTTATACTTCCTACTCATATTTGGAGCATTGCCGTTGACTGTCCAAGGCATTTTCAGAGATTCATACAAACATGTGCCTGCATCTTTTATGATACACTATAATAAGTTTGGGGGACCTTAAATTATTGGGGCCCCTGGCTTTAGCCCGTTACACCACTCCCTTTTAAATCCGCCATAGGGGGTCGGGGTCACGCATCTGTGGCGATGTCTGACGAGGTGGGGTGTGTTTAATAAAATTGACGTCACATCAAAAACGGCGCAACTTTTAAATAAAGTTCCACTTAAATATTTGATGTTTACCATTTATTTAAAGTACGTTTTCAATGGCTTCACGCGTATTACGGTATTAGAGTACAGACTACCCTAATATATATTTAAATGACAAAAAATAATTTGCACATGCTAATACTTTTATTATTATGATTATATTATGTATTTAGAAAATACGGCTTGGGGGGTGTCAAAGCTTTGTTACGTCAATATCGTAAAAAAGGGGTGAGGGTCTAAGTTTGTGTGACAAAGTATGACGCTGGGGGAGGGTGGGGTTTTTTTTTTTTTTTTTTGTTTTGTATTTTATATTTTTTCTTATTTTTTTATTTTTTTTTTTATTTATGTTTACTTTTTTTTTTCTTATTTTTTTTTTTTTTTTTTATTATTTTTTTATTAATTATTTTAACCTTATTTTTTTTTTATTTTTTCTTCTTTACTCACTTTTTAATTATTTTTTTTTTTTTTTTATACTTTTTTTTCTTTTTTTTTCTTTTAATGTTTGTCTTTTTTTTTTTTTTAATATTTACATCTTTTTTTTTGTATAAAATTTAAAAAAATTTTTAATTTGTTTTTTTTTATTTTTATATTTTTTTCTTTTAATTCTTATTAATTTTTTATATAATTTTTTTTTAATATTTATTTTTTTTTATTTTTATTTTTTTTTAATATTTTTTTCTTTTATTATTTTTTTTTTTATTTTTTTTTTTTTTTAATTTTTTTCTAATTTATTATCTTTTTTTTTTTTATTTTAAATTTTTTTTTTTTATTTAATTTTTTTTTATTTTTTAATTTTTTTTTTTTTTTTTATTTATTTTATTTTAATACTTTATTTCTTTGTTTTCTATTTCTTTTTTTAAATATATAAAATATTAATCTTTTATTAATTTTTTTAAATCGGCAACCTTGCGTGACGGCATATGGACGTCCCCTTCAGTCGTGAAGGGGTGACCCATGAGCTACCGCCCACGGTGACACCAACCCTAGCGACGCCTCTGGTTAATACTGTTCTTAGTTTTGACCTTTTCTGAATGGAAAGATATACTCTAATTGTGTTCCGATTATATTAAAATATTCTTAGGTATTTTGGTAAGTGTTTGCTATCTTGTTCGGATTTAATTGTTCTATTAGATTTTAATAAATCATCAGATAATACCATAACTTTGTTCCTTTTGAGATGCTGTAGGGTAAAAACATTCATATAAATTAAAAAGAATAAGGGACCTAACCCAATTTTGTGTGGA
>CALYLW010001120.1:334552-414876 GCA_944989445.1 Ampullaceana balthica
CTCCTATTTATAGAATATTTTCTAGTCAGACAAAATTGTTTTCTTGTAGTAAAAAAACATTATTGAATGAAGATAGTTAATTCTGACTTTATTATTAGATCTTAGAGATAGCATTAACAAACTGGAATAGAATATGGGATATTAATAGTATATTCAAAAAATTGTTTCAATAAACAAGAGCAACATCAAAAATTTGAAGAACATCCGACAGAATAACTTTACACTGACCTATGAACTTATTTTAAATAATCAAATAAAAACCAACAAAATTTCACAAAGAAGAATGCTAATCATTTGAAAGAGAGCTAATTGAAGTGGGCAGTACTTGACCCATCAACATACTTGAAATGATTGATGGCATGCGCATACGATTTTAGTCATTAAATTATTTGTGAGGATTCTGAAACTTCAACAAATTACAATGTTTAAAGCAAGATACAAAAGAAAACAAAACAAAAATATATTTTTTTTGGAATGTTGTAAAATAGTGCTGGTTATTTTCATAGTTTTAAATAATTATTTGAATTCAATTTGACAAGATTAATTTGACAAGATCAATTTGACAAGATTAATTGGACAAGATCAATTTGACAAGATTAATTTGACAAGAAAATTTGACAAGATTAATTTCTTAAATCAATTTTACAGATTTTTCAAACTTCATGAAGAGGACAAAATAGAAAGATTGTATTTAAACTCTACACCATATGAAGCTGTGTTTACTTTCAATAAACATTGTATTTAAACTCTACAACATATGAAGCTGTGTTTACTTTCAATAAAGATTATATTTAAACTCTACACCATATGAAGCTGTGTTTACTTTCAATAAACATTGTATTTAAACTCTACAACATATGAAGCTGTGTTTACTTTCAATAAAGATTATATTTAAACTCTACACCATATGAAGCTGTGTTTACTTTCAATAAACATTGTATTTAAACTCTACAACATATGAAGCTGTGTTTACTTTCAATAAAGATCGTATTTAAACTCTACACCATATGAAGCTTTGTTAACTTTCAATGCAAGAAATATTTCAACTACATGTTACAAATAACTGATGCTCAATGTCCTGCAGTTGGGGCTAGAGTTGTCCCCTTGTTGCCCTTGTCACCACCATCGCTTGAGAGGACTCCTGTGTAGTACAAGATGATCATCAAAATTATAAACAGGATGACGAACACGACACACGCGAGAATCAGTGTCATCTTTTTGTTTCTCCACCAGTAACGCTTTTGTATTTTCCTTGCTGTTTTCTGGAAGGACGATGCCTAAAGAAAAATTAAATTTGTATTTTTAAAGATTTGAAATATTTCAATGGCCTTCATTGACAGAAAATGTTGGTGTAACTCAAGGAGATCACACAATTTTTTATAATAATTCTCATGTCCAGGAATTATTTCAAATCATAGTGACTATGTGTCATAAAAGTGTTTCAATTAAGTCATAAAAATATGTTAATTTTGTCATAAAAATGTGTTAATTGTGTCACAAAAATGTGTTAATTGTGTTATACCCTTGATAAGCCTTTAACATTTGTTAAACAATAATTCCCCTTAAATAGATGTCATACATTTGTAGAACAGATATCACACAATAGTAAACAATAGTAGAGTAAGTCAAAACAGTCCTACAATAGTAGAGTGAGTCAAAACAGTCCTACAATAGTAGAGTGAGTCAAAACTGTCCTACAATAGTAGAGTGAGTCAAAACAGTCCTACAATAGTAGAGTGAGTCAAAACTGTCCTACAATAGTAGAGTGAGTCAAAACAGCCCTACAATAGTAGAGTGAGTCAAAACTGTCCTACAATAGTAGAGTGAGTCAAAACAGTCCTACAATAGTAGAGTGAGTCAAAACTGTCCTACAATAGTAGAGTGAGTCAAAACTGTCCTACAATAGTAGAGTGAGTCAAAACAGTCCTACAATAGTAGAGTGAGTCAAAACAGTCCTACAATAGTAGAGTGAGTCAAAACAGTCCTACAATAGTAGAGTGAGTCAAAACAGTCCTACAATAGTAGAGTGAGTCAAAACAGTCCTACAATAGTAGAGTGAGTCAAAACTGTCCTACAATAGTAGAGTGAGTCAAAACAGTCCTACAATAGTAGAGTGAGTCAAAACAGTCCTACAATAGTAGAGTGAGTCAAAACTGTCCTACAATAGTAGAGTGAGTCAAAACTGTCCTACAATAGTAGAGTGAGTCAAAACTGTCGTACAATAGTAGAGTGAGTCAAAACTTGTAATAATAAATGATGTCCTACAATAGTAGAGTGAGTCAAAACAGTCCTACAATAGTAGAGTGAGTCAAAACAGTCCTACAATAGTAGAGTGAGTCAAAACAGTCCTACAATTGTAGAGTGAGTCAAAACTGTCCTACAATAGTAGAGTGAGTCAAAACAGTCCTACAATAGTAGAGTGAGTCAAAACAGTCCTACAATAGTAGAGTGAGTCAAAACTTGTAATAATAAATGATGTCCCACAATTACATGGTACGTCACAAGCCTGCAATGATGGAAGATGTCTTGAAAAGATTTGATTAATTAAAAGCTGCTTACAAAATTAACAAATAAATAATCTTAACAAAGAATTTGTTTTCTTTACATTAAATCACCAACATGCATTTGTGACATTAAAATTTAATTGTAACTTTTAATCTAACATTTAATTGTAACTGTAACACGGACCAAAAGTTTAATTTTGACAAACATTTTAATCTAAAATTTAATTGTAACTGTAACACAGACCAAAAGTTTAATTTTTACAACCATTTTAATCTAACATTTAATTGTAACTGTAACACAGACCAAAAGTTTAAATTTTACAAACATTAATCTAACATTTAATAGTAACTGTAACACAGAGCAAAAGTTTAATTTTTACTAACATTTTAATCTAACTTTAATAGTAACTGTAACATAGAGCTAAAGTTTAATTTTTACTAACATTTTAATCTAACTTTAATTGTAACTGTAACACAGAGCTAAAGTTTAATTTTTACAAATATTTTAATCTAACATTTAATTGTAACTCTGCCATGTAATGGTGAGAATCTCCCCTCAGACTTTGACTGAACTTCTTTTAACCATATTCACTTGTTGATCTAAGACAGTGGTGGGCAAACTTTTTCTACGGAGGGCCGCATTGAAAACTTTATTGTTATAGGCGGGCCGCATACATAGTTTGTCTACTTCAATTACAATTGACAATGCCTAAATATAAATTAATGATAATAACAACGTCACAATCAAAACCCTTGATCTCCAGGAACATAACTATTTCTTCCGTGAGATCCCAACCCAGGCTCAGCCAGAGTACACTGCTGTGGTGGATAATATCATAATATTCAGTTTTCAAATCTAAAGTAGTGCTCGGAACTGCCTGTGGTTGAGTGCCCTGGCTCTGATGAGGTTCATCACACTGACAACTGGGTCAATAACATTCTTGATATTCAACATAGCTTTACAGACTTTCCTCATGGATGACACAGTGGAGAGGCAAGAGTGTGTGGTCAGGATGACACAGTGGAGAGGTAAGAGTGTGTGGTCAGGATGACACAGTGGAGAGGCAAGAGTGTGTGGTCAGGATGACACAGTGGAGAGGCAAGAGTGTGTGGTCAGGATGACACAGTGGAGAGGCAAGTGTGTGTGGTCAGGATGACACAGTGGAGAGGCAAGAGTGTGTGGTCAGGATGACACAGTGGAGAGGCAAGAGTGTGTGGTCAGGATGACACAGTGGAGAGGCAAGAGTGTGTGGTCAGGATGACACAGTGGAGAGGCAAGAGTGTGTGGTCAGAATGACACAGTAGAGAGGCAAGAGTGTGTGGTCAGGATGACACAGTGGAGATGCAAGAGTGTGTGGACAAGATGACACAGTGGAGAGGCAAGAGTGTGTGGTCAGAATGACCCAGTGGGCAGGCAAGAATGAGTGGTCAGGATGACACAGTGGAGAGGCAAGAGTGTATGGTCAGGATGACACAGTGGAGAGGCAAGAGTGTGTGGTCAGGATGTTCTTGTGACACAGTGGAGAGGCAAGAGTGTGTGGTCAGGATGACACAGTGGTGAGGCAAGAGTGTGTGTGGTCAGGATGACACAGTGGAGAGGCAAGAGTGTGTGGTCAGGATGTTCTTGTGACACAGTGGAGAGGTAAGAGTGTGTGGTCAGGATGACAGAGTGGAGAGGTAAGAGTGTGTGGTCAGGATGACACAATGGAGAGGCAAGAGTGTGTGGTCAGGATGTTCTTGTGACACAGTGGAGAGGTAAGAGTGTGTGGTCAGGGTGACACAGTGGAGAGGCAAGAGTGTGTGGTCAGGATGTTCTTGTGACACAGTGGAGAGGTAAGAGTGTGTGGTCAGGATGACACAGTGGAGAGGTAAGAGTGTGGTCAGGATGACACAGTGGAGAGGCAAGAGTGTGTGGTCAGGATGTTCTTGTGACACAGTGGAGAGGTAAGAGTGTGTGTTCAGGATGACACAGTGGAGAGGCAAGAGTGTGTGGTCGGGATGTTCTTGTGACACAGTGGAGAGGCAAGAGTGTGTGGTCAGGATGTTCTTGTGACACAGTGGAGAGGTAAGAGTGTGTGGTCAGGATGTTCTTGTGACACAGTGGAGAGGTAAGAGTGTGTGGTCAGGATGTTCTTGTGACACAGTGGAGAGGTAAGAGTGTGTGGTCAGGATGTTCTTGTGACACAGTGGAGAGCAAGAGTGTGTGGTCAGGATGTTCTTGTGACACAGTGGAGAGGCAAGAGTGTGTGGTCAGGATGTTCTTGTGACACAGTGGAGAGGTAAGAGTGTGTGGTCAGGATGTTCTTGTGACACAGTGGAGAGGCAAGAGTGTGTGGTCAGGATGTTCTTGTGACACAGTGGAGAGGCAAGAGTGTGTGGTCAGGATGTTCTTGTGACACAGTGGAGAGGCAAGAGTGTGTGGTCAGGATGTTCTTGTGACACAGTGGAGAGGTAAGAGTGTGTGGTCAGGATGTTCTTGTGACACAGTGGAGAGGTAAGAGTGTGTGGTCAGGATGCTCTTGTGACACAGTGGAGAGGCAAGAGTGTGTGGTCAGGATGTTCTTGTGACACAGTGGAGAGCAAGAGTGTGTGGTCAGGATGTTCTTGTGACACAGTGGAGAGGCAAGAGTGTGTGGTCAGGATGTTCTTGTGACACAGTGGAGAGGCAAGAGTGTGTGGTCAGGATGTTCTTGTGACACAGTGGAGAGGTAAGAGTGTGTGGTCAGGATGTTCTTGTGACACAGTGAAGAGGCAAGAGTGTGTGGTCAGGATGTTCTTGTGACACTGTGGAGAGGCAAGAGTGTGTGGTCAGGATGTTCTTGTGACACAGTGGAGAGGCAAGTGTGTGTGGTCAGGATGACACAGTGGAGAGGCAAGAGTGTGTGGTCAGGATGTTCTTGTGACACAGTGGGCAGGCAAGAGTGTGTGGTCAGGATGTTCTTGTGACACAGTGGGCAGGCAAGAGTGTGTGGTCAGGATGTTCTTGTAACACAGTGGAGAGGCAAGAGTGTGTGGTCAGGATGACACAGTGGAGAGGTAAGAGTGTGTGGTCAGGATGTTCTTGTGACACAGTGGAGAGGCAAGAGTGTGTGGTCAGGATGTTCTTGTGACACAGTGGGCAGGCAAGAGTGTGTGGTCAGGATGTTCTTGTGACACAGTAGGCAGGCAAGAGTGTGTGGTCAGGATGTTCTTGTGACACAGTGGAGAGGCAAGAGTGTGTGGTCAGGATGTTTTTGTGACACAGTGGGCAGGCAAGAGTGTGTGGTCAGGATGTTCTTGTGACACAGTGGAGAGGCAAGAGTGTGTGGTCAGGATGACACAGTGAAGAGGTAAGAGTGTGTGGTCAGGATGTTCTTGTGACACAGTGGAGAGGCAAGAGTGTGTGGTCAGGATGTTCTTGTGACACAGTGGGCAGGCAAGAGTGTGTGGTCAGGATGTTCTTGTGACACAGTGGAGAGGCAAGAGTGTGTGGTCAGGGTGTTCTTGTGACACAGTGGAGAGGCAAGAGTGTGTGGTCAGGATGTTCTTGTGACACAGTGGAGAGTTAAGATAGTGTGGTCAGGATGTTCTTGTGACACAGTGGAGAGGCAAGAGTGTGTGGTCAGGATGTTCTTGTGACACAGTGGAGAGGCAAGAGTGTGTGGTCAGGATGTTCTTGTGACACATTGGAGAGGCAAGAGTGTGTGGTCAGGATGTTCTTGTGACACAGTGGAGAGGCAAGAGTGTGTGGTCAGGATGTTCTTGTGACACAGTGGAGAGGTAAGAGTGTGTGGTCAGGATGTTCTTGTGACACAGTGGAGAGGCAAGAGTGTGTGGTCAGGATGTTCTTGTGACACAGTGGAGAGGCAAGAGTGTGTGGTCAGGATGTTCTTGTGACACAGTGGAGAGGCAAGAGTGTGTGGTCAGGATGTTCTTGTGACACAGTGGAGAGGCAAGAGTGTGTGGTCAGGATGTTCTTGTGACACAGTGGAGAGGCAAGAGTGTGTGGTCAGGATGTTCTTGTGACACAGTGGAGAGGCAAGAGTGTGTGGTCAGGATGTTCTTGTGACACAGTGGAGAGGTAAGAGTGTGTGGTCAGGATGTTCTTGTGACACAGTGGAGAGGCAAGAGTGTGTGGTCAGGATGTTCTTGTGACACAGTGGAGAGGCAAGAGTGTGTGGTCAGGATGTTTTTGTGACACAGTGGAGAGGCAAGAGTGTGTGGTCAGGATGTTCTTGTGACACAGTGGAGAGGCAAGAGTGTGTGGTCAGGATGACACAGTGGAGAGGTAAGAGTGTGTGGTCAGGATGTTCTTGTGACACAGTGGAGAGGCAAGAGTGTGTGGTCAGGATGTTCTTGTGACTCAGTGGAGAGGTCATGATGTTCTTATTTAATTTTATTTTTTATCAAATTCATGAGACCACGCTCCATCGGTTGTTACACTTGCCATCTTGTTCAACACCAACCCAGTTCTTTCAACACAGTTCCCAACAGCATTGAATGAATCCTGGCCTGTAGTCGTGTCTTTGAGTGGCTCAACACTAAGTAATTCTTCTGTAAGCTCAAAATGAGTGTTTATTCCCCGTATGAAAATACCAACAATTGTGCTGTGTCCTGTACATCGGTACTTTCGTCCAACGCAAGAGAGAACCACAAAAAGTCTTTGCTTGCATCTTGAAGTTGGTGCATCAAATTGTCGCTAAATTTTTCAACACGCCTGACTACAGTTCTCATTGATAAAGAAATGATATCAAATTTTGTTTTCTGTTCTGGACACATAATGCTTGCTGTATCTGACAAGCATTCCTTGATTAACTCGCTGTCAGAAAAAGACTTGATCCGTTTTACAATCTTATGGCTTAAGTTGCAGCATCTTGTATTAAAGACTGTGGTGAAAACAGTTTGCAACTTCTATAAATTACTAACCAACTCCTGGCAATTCCTTTTTCTCTCTTCCTTCGCTAAATTGTGCCCGAAATCCAAATGTTTTGTTTGGTGGTGTCTTTTTAAGTTGTATACCTTAAAGATGCTCAAACACCCACGGCACAGCAAGCAGACTGCTTTGCTGCCAACACTCGTGAAGCAATATTTAGCGGTTCATTAGTCCTTAAAACAACAACATTCGTCCTCAATCTTTCTTCTTTTTTTGGCAGCACTCTTGGTTAAATCAACGTGTATTCACTTTATATTACAATTTTTACAAAACCGCTTATATGTAAATCGTAAACAAAAGCTACTCGCGGTTAAGCTGAAATGCAATGTCGAATAAGTATGTTAACAATTAATGACTAATGATCATTAATCAATCAATTCTGGAGCAATAAAACTGATTTAATATCCCTAGATTTGAATCAATTACTCTGAATAAAATTTAAAAAATATGTATAATTAAAATTCTAAACAAACAAAATTATCATTGACATAAGATCGCAAATATGTACATGTCTATTGGCCACATAATATGCTCTGGTGGGCCGCATGCGCCCCGCGGGCCCTAGTTTGCCCACCCCTGATCTAAGACATTTCTTGTCCTATTGCCTGCATTTTGTTTTCTCTTATTCATTTCACTAGTTATTCAATGTCTAACAAATGTGCTACCATGTACTGACCCCTGCCTCCAGCTCCTCACTTTTATCCATCAAATCCTCTAATCTCTCTCCCCGCTGTAGAACTTTTTCAATATTCTGAGTCATGACATCTTTGACGCCATCAATCTGCGCTTGGATGGTTGCCACTGCCTGGTTGGCCCCTGCGCCTGGCTGGGAGTATTTTTCCTGGAAGACATTCAAATAAAACTGTTGACATGTGTGTCAATGACATTCAAACAAAACTGTTGACATGTGTGTCAATGACATTCAAACAAAACTGTTGACCATGTGTTGCAATGACAGCTTTGACGTAAACATTAGTTTGGGCATACATCATACAATTCTATCTTAGCTTCATTTAGTAGCAATGACTTACTAATGACATCAGAAAAATGGGTCAAGTGACATTTTTACTTGACCTTTGTCAAAGAATTACTCAACATATTATGAGCATTTTACTCAGTAATCTACAACAGAAAAATGAATGAACTTACAAATAAATAGTACATGTATCATCATCAGTCTATATCTTCCAAAAAAATTAAACTCTGATCATAATACAGCACAGACATATTTCATCATAAGACAGCAGACATTTTTCAAACATTAAATTTTTAACAGCACTGATATATGGCAAACATAATACAAAACATACATTGACATGTCAAACATAAAACAAAACATACATTGACAAATGTCAAACATAAAACCAAACATACATTGTCATATGCTTAACATAATACAAAACATACATTGACATATGTCAAATGAACAAACACTTAAAATAACAATCAGAATAAAAAGATGGAATATATAAACTGAATGAAGAATGGAAAATGTAGTACCGGGCAAAATTCGATACATTTTAACGCAAGAAAATCTCTTCATTAAAAGATTAGAAAAATAGAAAATGTAATTGCTACTTCTTTTCTGAAACATTGTTTGAATCAAATTTTTGCATGCCATGTATTTGTGTATCTGTCTGACATGATGCCATGTATTTGTGTATCTGTCTGACATGATGCCCCATGTATTTGTGTATCTGTCTGACATGATGCCCCATGTATTTGTGTATCTGTCTGACATGATGCCCCATGTATTTGTGTATCTGTCTGACATGATGCCCCATGTATTTGTGTATCTGTCTGACATGATGCCCCATGTATTTGTGTATCTGTCTGACATGATGCCCCATGTATTTGTGTATCTGTCTGACATGATGCCCCATGTATTTGTGTATCTGTCTGACATGATGCCCCATGTATTTGTGTATCTGTCTGACATGATGCCCCATGTATTTGTGTATCTGTCTGACATGATGCCCCATGTATTTGTGCATCTGTCTGACATGATGCCCCATGTATTTGTGTATCTGTCTGACATGATGCCCCATGTATTTGTGTATCTGTCTGACATGATGCCCCATGTATTTGTGTATCTGTCTGACATGATGCCCCATGTATTTGTGTATCTGTCTGACATGATGCCCCATGTATTTGTGTATCTGTCTGACATGATGCCCCATGTATTTGTGTATCTGTCTGACATGATGCCCCATGTATTTGTGTATCTGTCTGACATGATGCCCCATGTATTTGTGTATCTGTCTGACATGATGCCCCATGTATTTGTGTATCTGTCTGACATGATGCCCCATGTATTTGTGTATCTGTCTGACATGATGCCCCATGTATTTGTGTATCTGTCTGACATGATGCCCCATGTATTTGTGTATCTGTCTGACATGATGCCCCATGTATTTGTGTATCTGTCTGACATGATGCCCAATGTATTTGTGTATCTGTCTGACATGATGCCCCATGTATTTGTGTATCTGTCTGACATGATGCCCCATGTATTTGTGTATCTGTCTGACATGATGCCCCATGTATTTGTGTATCTGTCTGACATGATGCCCCATGTATTTGTGTATCTGTCTGACATGATGCCCCATGTATTTGTGTATCTGTCTGACATGATGCCCCATGTATTTGTGTATCTGTCTGACATGATGCCCCATGTATTTGTGTATCTGTCTGACATGATGCCCCATGTATTTGTGTATCTGTCTGACATGATGCCCCATGTATTTGTGTATCTGTCTGACATGATGCCCCATGTATTTGTGTATCTGTCTGACATGATGCCCCATGTATTTGTGTATCTGTCTGACATGATGCCCCATGTATTTGTGTATCTGTCTGACATGATGCCCCATGTATTTGTGTATCTGTCTGACATGATGCCCCATGTATTTGTGTATCTGTCTGACATGATGCCCCATGTATTTGTGTATCTGTCTGACATGATGCCCCATGTATTTGTGTATCTGTCTGACATGATGCCCCATGTATTTGTGTATCTGTCTGACATGATGCCCCATGTATTTGTGTATCTGTCTGACATGATGCCCCATGTATTTGTGTATCTGTCTGACATGATGCCCCATGTATTTGTGTATCTGTCTGACATGATGCCCCATGTATTTGTGTATCTGTCTGACATGATGCCCCATGTATTTGTGTATCTGTCTGACATGATGCCCCATGTATTTGTGTATCTGTCTGACATGATGCCCCATGTATTTGTGTATCTGTCTGACATGATGCCCCATGTATTTGTGTATCTGTCTGACATGATGCCCCATGTATTTGTGTATCTGTCTGACATGATGCCCCATGTATTTGTGTATCTGTCTGACATGATGCCCCATGTATTTGTGTATCTGTCTGACATGATGCCCCATGTATTTTTGTATCCATCTGACATGATGCCCCATGTATTTGTGCATCTGTCTGACATGATGCCCCATGTATTTGTGCATCTGTCTGACATGATGCCCAATGTATTTGTGCATCTGGCTTACATGATACCCCATGTATTTGTGTATCTGTCTGACATGATGCCCCATGTATTTGTGTATCTGTCTGACATGATGCCCCATGTATTTGTGTATCTGTCTGACATGATGCCCAATGTATTTGTGTATCTGTCTGACATGATGCCATGTATTTGTGTATCTGTCTGACATGATGCCCCATGTATTTGTGTATCTGTCTGACATGATGCCCCATGTATTAGTGTATCTGGCTGACATGATGCCCAATGTATTTGTGTATCTGTCTGACATGATGCCCCATGTATTTGTGAATCTGTCTGACATGATGCCCAATGTATTTGTGTATCTGTCTGACATGATGCCCCATGTATTTGTGTATCTGTCTGACATGATGCCCCATGTATTTGTGTATCTGTCTGACATGATGCCCCATGTATTTGTGTATCTGTCTGACAGGATGCCCCATGTATTTGTGTATCTGTCTGATATGATGCCTGCCAATTTAAAACAATTTTTTATATGTAAAGGACTTAATTTGAAACCTTTATCAGTCCCATTCTGTATATTGGCAAAATTAATATTTTTGTTATATATTTTGTTTAGACTGTCATTACATGGAATGGCTGTAGAGTTTATCAATTGGTTATCCACTTGAGGTGCCTTTGTCGCATCCTTGGCATTAAATGGCAGGACAAAGTGCCAAATAGTGAGGTCCTGATACGTGCCAATATCCAAAGTGTGTTCTCAATCCTTATTGAAAGACGCCTAAGATGGCTAGGACATGTAAAAAGAATGAGCCAGGGTCGTATCCCCAAGGACCTCCTATATGGAGAACTGGCATCGAGAAAGAGGAAGACAGGTCGCCAACGTCTCCGATTTAAAGATGTCTGCCAGAGAGACATGAAAGCAGCCAGAATAAACACAAGTGACTGGGAGTGTAAAGCAGAAGACCAATCTACGTGGCGCACAGTTGTAAATGAGGGTGTCATAGTAGCCGAGGAGCGAAGGATGGAGGAGGCTACAGACAGAAGAGCTAGAAGAAAGGCCAAAACATTGGGAAGCACAGAACTCGTGTCCATATGCTGTGGTAAAGACTGTCATTCAAGGATAGGACTGCTCAGCCACAAGAGAAAATGCAACCAAACCCAACGGTGATGCACTATCGTCTTTCGAGGCGGAAGGATGCAGATTACGAATATCTGTTTAAAAACATATTGATAAAATATTACTAATACTAATGACAGTGTGATTTGATATAGTTTTTTATAACAATGTTTATCTTCTAAAAAAATAAAAATATAACGGAAAAGACTTACCATTTGCTGTGATAAAACAAAAGTAAAATCTTTGTCCAAGTCTCCAGCTCCTGCTGTTACTGCACGACCAGCGAGGGCTCCAGTTTGAAATCGTTTCTTAATCTGAATAATTGGAGAGAATGTTTGAGATAATAATTGGAGAGAATATTTCAGATAATAATTAGAGAGAATATTTCAGATAATAATTGGAGAGAATATTTCAGATAATAATTGGAGAGAATATTTCAGATAATAATTAGAGAGAATATTTGATATAATAAATATTGCCACTGGAAATCCAGAATTTGAAAATATAAGCTGGAAAAAATGCAATCATTCATTCCAATGAAGAAAAACTTGAGGTCAAAATTGAAACTAACATAACATCATATGATGATCAGTCCTAAATATTTCTTGTGTCGCTTCAGTAGTCCTTACTCTGACAACTTCAGTAGTCCTTACTCTGACAACTTCGGTAGTCCTTACTCTGACAACTTCGGTAATCCTTACTCTGACAACTTCGGTAATCCTTACTCTCACAACTTTGGTAATCCTTACTCTGACAACTTCGGTAATCCTTACTCTCACAACTTTGGTAATCCTTACTCTGACAACTTTGGTAATCCTTACTCTCACAACTTTGGTAATCCTTACTCTGACAACTTCGGTAATCCTTACTCTCACAACTTTGGTAATCCTTACTCTGACAACTTCGGTAATCCTTACTCTCACAACTTTGGTAATCCTTACTCTGACAACTTCGGTAATCCTTACTCTGACAACAAACTAAAATTAAACATTGGTTGCTTCATAAAGATTTTAAAAGTTTTTGCTAACTGTGTGGTTTTTTAAACATTATTTTGGTTAAAAATTCTCTCATGCCAGGATCAGAATAGTGATTGAAATAAGTGTCTTATAATTGAGAGGTGTCTTATAACTGAGGGGTGTCTTATAACTGAGAGGTGTCTTATAACTGAGAGGTGTCTTATAACTGAGAGGTGTCTTACAACTGAGAGGTGTCTTATAACTGAGAGGTGTCTTAAAACTGAGGGGTGTCTTATAACTGAGAGGTGTCTTACAACTGAGAGGTGTCTTATAACTGAGGGGTGTCTTATAACTGGGAGGTGTCTTATAATTGAGAGGTGTCTTATAACTGAGAGGTGTCTTATAACTGAGAGGTGTCTTATAACTGAGAGGTGTCTTATAACTGAGGTGTGTCTTATAACTGAGGTGTGTCTTATAACTGAGGGTTGTCTTATAACTGAGAGGTGTCTTACAACTGAGAGGTGTCTTATAACTGAGGGGTGTCTTATAACTAAGAGGTGTCTTATAACTGAGGGGTGTCTTATAACTGAGAGGTGTCTTATAACTGAGAGGTGTCTTATAATTGAGAGGTGTCTTATAACTGAGGTGTCTTATAACTGATGTGTCTGTCTACTGATTGAAATAAGTGTCTTATAATTGAGAGGTGTCTTATAACTGAGAGGTGTCTTATAACTGAGGTGTCTGTCTACTGATTGAAATAAGTGTCTTATAACTGAGAGGTGTCTTATAATTGAGAGGTGTCTTATAACTGAGAGGTGTCTTATAACTGAGGTGTCTGTCTACTGATTGAAATAAGTGTCTTATAACTGAGAGGTGTCTTATAACTGATGTGTCTGTCTACTGATTGAAATAAGTGTTTTATAACTGAGAGGTGTCTTATAATTGAGAGGTGTCTTATAACTGAGAGGTGTCTTATAACTGATGTGTCTGTCTACTGATTGAAATAAGTGTCTTATAACTGAGAGGTGTCTTATAACTGATGTGTCTGTCTACTGATTGAAATAAGTGTCTTATAACTGAGAGGTGTCTTATAATTGAGAGGTGTCTTATAACTGATGTGTCTGTCTACTGATTGAAATAAGTGTCTTACAACTGAGAGGTGTCTAATAACTGATGTGTCTGTCTACTGATTGAAATAAGTGTCTTATAATTGAGAGGTGTCTTATAACTGATGTGTCTGTCTACTGATTGAAATAAGTGTCTTATAACTGAGAGGTGTCTTATAACTGAGGGGTGTCTTATAACTGAGGGGTGTCTTATACCTGAGGGGTGTCTTATAACTGAGAGGTGTCTTATAACTGGGGGGTGTCTTATAACTGATGTGTCTGTCTACTGATTGAAATAAGTGTCTTATAACTGAGAGGTGTCTTATAACTGAGAGGTGTCTTATAACTGAGAGGTGTCTTATAACTGATGTGTCTGTCTACTGATTGAAATAAGTGTCTTATAACTGAGAGGTGTCTTATAACTGAGAGGTGTCTTATAACTGATGTGTCTGTCTACTGATTGAAATAAGTGTCTTATAACTGAGAGGTGTCTTATAATTGAGAGGTGTCTTATAACTGATGTGTCTGTCTACTGATTTAAAAAAGTGTCTTACAAATGAGAGGTTTCTTATAACTGATCTGTCTGTCTACTGATTGAAATGAGTGTCTTATAATTGAGAGGTGTCTTATAACTGATGTGTCTGTCTACTGATTGAAATAAGTGTCTTATAACTGAGAGGTGTCTTATAACTGAGGGGTGTCTTATACCTGAGGGGTGACTTATAACTGAGAGGTGTCTTATAACTGAGGGGTGTCTTATAACTGAGAGGTGTCTTATAACTGAGAGGTGTCTTATAACTGAGGGGTGTCTTATAACTGAGAGGTGTCTTATAACTGAGAGGTGTCTTATAACTGAGAGGTGTCTTACAACTGAGAGGTGTCTTACAACTGAGAGGTGTCTTGTAACTGAGGGGTGTCTTATAACTGAGATGTGTCTTATAACTGAGAGGTGTCTTATAACTGAGAGGTGTCTTATAACTGAGAGGTTTCTTATAACTGAGGGGTGTCTTATAACTGAAGGGTGTCTTATAACTGAGAGGTGTCTTGCAACTGAGAGGTGTCTTATAACTGAGGGGTGTCTTATAACTGAGATGTGTCTTATAACTGAGAGGTGTCTTATAACTGAGAGGTGTCTTATAACTGAGATGTGTCTTATAACTGAGGTGTGTCTTATAACTGAGAGGTGTCTTATAACTGAGAGGTGTCTTATAACTGATGTGTCTGTCTACTGATTGAAATAAGTGTCTTATAATTGAGAGGTGTCTTATAACTGATGTGTCTGTCTACTGATTGAAATAAGTGTCTTATAACTCAGAGGTGTCTTATAACTGAAAGGGGTGCCTTATAACTGATGTGTCTGTCTACTGATTGAAATAAGTGTCTTATAACTGAGAGGTGTCTTATAATTGATGTGTCTGTCTACTGATTGAAATAAGTGTCTTATAATTGAGAGGTGTCTTATAACTGATGTGTCTGTCTACTGATTGAAATAAGTGTCTTATAACTGAGAGGTGTCTTATAACTGTGAGGTGTCTTATAACTGATGTGTCTGTCTACTGATTGAAATAAGTGTCTTATAATTGAGAGGTGTCTTATAACTGATGTGTCTGTCTACTGATTGAAATAAGTGTCTTATAACTGAGAGGTGTCTTATAATTGAGAGGTGTCTTATAACTGATGTGTCTGTCTACTGATTGAAATAAGTGTCTTATAATTGAGAGGTGTCTTATAACTGATGTGTCTGTCTACTGATTGAAATAAGTGTCTTACAACTGAGAGGTGTCTTATAACTGAGAGGTGTCTTATAACTGATGTGTCTGTCTACTGATTGAAATAAGTGTCTTATAACTGAGAGGTGTCTTATAACTGAGAGGTGTCTTATAACTGAGCGGTGTCTTATAACTGAGAGGTGTCTTATAACTGAGGGGTGTCTTATAACTGAGAGGTGTCTTATAACTAAGAGGCGTCTTATAACTGAGAGGTGTCTTACAACTGAGAGGTGTCTTATAACTGAGAGGTGTCTTATAACTGAGAGGTGTCTTATAACTGAGAGGTGTCTTATAACTGAGAGGTGTCTTATAACTGAGAGGTGTCTTATAACTGAGGGGTGTCTTATAACTGAGATGTGTCTTATAACTGAGAGGTGTCTTATAACTGAGAGGTGTCTTATAACTGAGAGGTGTCTTATAACTGAGAGGTGTCTTAAAACTGAGGGGTGTCTTATAACTGAGAGGTGTCTTATAACTGAGAGGTGTCTTATAACTGAGGGGTGTCTTATAACTGGGAGGTGTCTTATAATTGAGAGGTGTCTTATAACTGAGAGGTGTCTTATAACTGAGAGGTGTCTTATAACTGAGAGGTGTCTTATAACTGAGGTGTGTCTTATAACTGAGGTGTGTCTTATAACTGAGGGGTGTCTTATAACTGAGAGGTGTCTTACAACTGAGAGGTGTCTTATAACTGAGGGGTGTCTTATAACTGAGAGGTGTCTTATAACTGAGGGGTGTCTTATAACTGAGAGGTGTCTTATAACTGAGAGGTGTCTTATAATTGAGAGGTGTCTTATAACTGAGGTGTCTTATAACTGATGTGTCTGTCTACTGATTGAAATAAGTGTCTTATAACTGAGAGGTGTCTTATAATTGAGAGGTGTCTTATAACTGAGAGGTGTCTTATAACTGATGTGTCTGTCTACTGATTGAAATAAGTGTCTTATAACTGAGAGGTGTCTTATAACTGAGAGGTGTCTTATAACTGATGTGTCTGTCTACTGATTGAAATAAATGTCTTATAACTGAGAGGTGTCTTATAATTGAGAGGTGTCTTATAACTGATGTGTCTGTCTACTGATTGAAATAAGTGTCTTACAACTGAGAGGTGTCTTATAACTGATGTGTCTGTCTACTGATTGAAATAAGTGTCTTATAATTGAGAGGTGTCTTATAACTGATGTGTCTGTCTACTGATTGAAATAAGTGTCTTATAACTGAGAGGTGTCTTATAACTGAGGGGTGTCTTATAACTGAGGGGTGTCTTATAACTGAGAGGGTGTCTTATAACTGAGAGGTGTCTTATAACTGAGGGGTGTCTTATAACTGATGTGTCTGTCTACTGATTGAAATAAGTGTCTTATAACTGAGAGGTGTCTTATAACTGAGAGGTGTCTTATAACTGAGAGGTGTCTTATAACTGAGAGGTGTCTTATAACTGATGTGTCTGTCTACTGATTGAAATAAGTGTCTTATAATTGAGAGGTGTCTTATAACTGAGAGGTGTCTTATAACTGATGTGTCTGTCTACTATTGAAATAAGTGTCTTATAACTGAGAGGTGTCTTATAATTGAGAGGTGTCTTATAACTGATGTGTCTGTCTACTGATTGAAATAAGTGTCTTATAACTGAGAGGTGTCTTATAACTGATGTGTCTGTCTACTGATTGAAATAAGTGTCTTATAATTGAGAGGTGTCTTATAACTGATGTGTCTGTCTACTGATTGAAATAAGTGTCTTATAACTGAGAGGTGTCTTATAACTGAGGGGTGTCTTATAACTGAGGGGTGTCTTATAACTGAGGGGTGTCTTATAACTGAGAGGTGTCTTATAACTGATGTGTCTGTCTACTGATTGAAATAAGTGTCTTATAACTGAGAGGTGTCTTATAACTGATGTGTCTGTCTACTGATTGAAATAAGTGTCTTATAACTGAGAGGTGTCTTATAACTGAGAGGTGTCTTATAACTGATGTGTCTGTCTACTGATTGAAATAAGTGTCTTATAACTGAGAGGTGTCTTATAACTGATGTGTCTGTCTACTGATTGAAATAAGTGTCTTATAACTGAGAGGTGTCTTATAACTGAGAGGTGTCTTATAACTGATGTGTCTGTCTACTGATTGAAATAAGTGTCTTATAATTGAGAGGTGTCTTATAACTGATGTGTCTGTCTACTGATTGAAATAAGTGTCTTATAACTGAGAGGTGTCTTATAACTGAGAGGTGTCTTATAACTGATGTGTCTGTCTACTGATTGAAATAAGTGTCTTATAACTGAGAGGTGTCTTATAACTGATGTGTCTGTCTACTGATTGAAATAAGTGTCTTATAACTGAGAGGTGTCTTATAACTGAGAGGGTGTCTTATAACTGAGAGGTGTCTTATAACTGAGGGGTGTCTTATAACTGAGAGGTGTCTTATAACTGAGAGGTGTCTTATAACTGAGGGTGTCTTATAAGAGTGTCTTATAACTGAGAGGTGTCTTATAACTGAGAGGTGTCTTATAACTGAGGGTGTCTTATAACTGAGAGGTGTCTTATAACTGAGAGGTGTCTTATAACTGAGAGGTGTCTTATAACTGAGAGGTGTCTTATAACTGAGAGGTGTCTTATAACTGAGAGGTGTCTTATAACTGAGAGGTGTCTTATAACTGAGAGGTGTCTTATAACTGAGAGGTGTCTTATAACTGAGAGGTGTCTTATAACTGAGAGGTGTCTTATAACTGAGAGGTGTCTTATAACTGAGAGGTGTCTTATAACTGAGAGGTGTCTTATAACTGAGAGGTGTCTTATAACTGAGGTGTCTTATAACTGAGAGGTGTCTTATAACTGAGAGGTGTCTTATAACTGAGAGGTGTCTTATAACTGAGAGGTGTCTTATAACTGAGAGGTGTCTTATAACTGAGAGGTGTCTTATAACTGAGAGGTGTCTTATAACTGAGAGGTGTCTTATAACTGAGAGGTGTCTTATAACTGAGAGGTGTCTTATAACTGAGAGGTGTCTTATAACTGAGAGGTGTCTTATAACTGAGAGGTGTCTTATAACTGAGAGGTGTCTTATAACTGAGAGGTGTCTTATAACTGAGAGGTGTCTTATAACTGAGAGGTGTCTTATAACTGAGAGGTGTCTTATAACTGAGAGGTGTCTTATAACTGAGATGTGTCTTATAACTGAGAGGTGTCTTATAACTGAGAGGTGTCTTATAACTGATGTGTCTGTCTACTGATTGAAATAAGTGTCTTATAACTGAGAGGTGTCTTATAACTGAGAGGTGTCTTATAACTGAGTGTCTTACTGATGTGTCTTATAACTGAGGGTGTCTTATAACTGAGGGTGTCTTATAACTGAGAGGTGTCTTATAACTGAGAGGTGTCTTATAATTGAGAGGTGTCTTATAACTGATGTGTCTGTCTACTGATTGAAATAAGTGTCTTATAATTGAGAGGTGTCTTATAACTGATGTGTCTGTCTACTGATTGAAATAAGTGTCTTATAACTGAGAGGTGTCTTATAACTGAGAGGTGTCTTATAACTGATGTGTCTGTCTACTGATTGAAATAAGTGTCTTATAACTGAGAGGTGTCTTATAACTGATGTGTCTGTCTACTGATTGAAATAAGTGTCTTATAACTGAGAGGTGTCTTATAACTGAGAGGTGTCTTATAACTGATGTGTAAAATGAAGTGTCTTATAACTGAGAGGTGTCTTATAACTGAGAGGGTGTCTTATAACTGAGGGGTGTCTTATAACTGAGAGGTGTCTTATAACTGAGAGGTGTCTTATAACTGAGGGTGTCTTATAACTGAGTGTGTCTTATAACTGAGAGGTGTCTTATAACTGAGGGTGTCTTATAACTGAGAGGTGTCTTATAACTGAGAGGTGTCTTATAACTGAGAGGTGTCTTATAACTGAGAGGTGTCTTATAACTGAGAGGTGTCTTATAACTGAGAGGTGTCTTATAACTGAGAGGTGTCTTATAACTGAGAGGTGTCTTATAACTGAGAGGTGTCTTATAACTGAGAGGTGTCTTATAACTGAGAGGTGTCTTATAACTGAGAGGTGTCTTATAACTGAGAGGTGTCTTATAACTGAGAGGTGTCTTATAACTGAGAGGTGTCTTATAACTGAGAGGTGTCTTATAACTGAGAGGTGTCTTATAACTGAGAGGTGTCTTATAACTGAGTGTCTTATAACTGAGAGGTGTCTTATAACTGAGGGGTGTCTTATAACTGAGAGGTGTCTTATAACTGAGAGGTGTCTTATAACTGAGGGGTGTCTTATAACTGAGGGGTGTCTTATAACTGAGAGGTGTCTTATAACTGAGAGGTGTCTTATAACTGAGAGGTGTCTTATAACTGAGAGGTGTCTTATAACTGATGTGTCTGTCTACTGATTGAAATAAGTGTCTTATAACTGAGAGGTGTCTTATAACTGATGTGTCTGTCTACTGATTGAAATAAGTGTCTTATAACTGAGAGGTGTCTTATAACTGAGAGGTGTCTTATAACTGATGTGTCTGTCTACTGAGATGTGTCTTATAATGAGAGGTGTCTTATAACTGAGGTGTCTGTCTACTGATTGAAATAAGTGTCTTATAACTGAGAGGTGTCTTATAACTGAGAGGTGTCTTATAACTGAGAGGTGTCTTATAACTGAGAGGTGTCTTATAACTGAGAGGTGTCTTATAACTGAGAGGTGTCTTATAACTGAGGGGTGTCTTATAACTGAGAGGTGTCTTATAACTGAGAGGTGTCTTATAACTGAGAGGTGTCTTATAACTGAGAGGTGTCTTACAACTGAGAGGTGTCTTATAACTGAGGGGTGTCTTATAACTGAGAGGTGTCTTATAACTGAGAGGTGTCTTATAACTGAGAGGTGTCTTATAACTGAGAGGTGTCTTATAACTGAGGGGTGTCTTATAACTGAGGGTGTCTTATAACTGAGAGGTGTCTTATAACTGAGAGGTGTCTTATAACTGAGAGGTGTCTTATAACTGAGGGTGTCTTATAACTGAGAGGGTGTCTTATAACTGAGAGGTGTCTTATAACTGAGAGGTGTCTTATAACTGAGGTGTCTTATAACTGAGAGTGTCTTATAACTGAGAGGTGTCTTATAACTGAGAGGTGTCTTATAACTGAGAGGTGTCTTATAACTGAGAGGTGTCTTATAACTGAGAGGTGTCTTATAACTGAGAGGTGTCTTATAACTGAGAGGTGTCTTATAACTGAGAGGTGTCTTATAACTGAGAGGTGTCTTATAACTGAGAGGTGTCTTATAACTGAGGGGTGTCTTATAACTGAGAGGTGTCTTATAACTGAGATGTGTCTTATAACTAGAGGTGTCTTACAACTGAGAGGTGTCTTACAACTGAGAGGTGTCTTATAACTGAGAGGTGTCTTATAACTGAGAGGTGTCTTATAACTGAGAGGTGTCTTATAACTGAGAGGTGTCTTATAACTGAGAGGGTGTCTTATAACTGAGGGGTGTCTTATAACTGAGAGTGTCTTACAACTGAGAGGTGTCTTATAACTGAGAGGTGTCTTATAACTGAGGTGTGTCTTATAACTGAGGGGTGTCTTATAACTGAGAGGTGTCTTATAATTGAGAGGTGTCTTATAACTAAGAGGTGTCTTATAACTGAGAGGTGTCTTATAACTGAGAGGTGTCTTATAATTGAGAGGTGTCTTATAACTGAGAGGTGTCTTACAACTGAGAGGTGTCTTATAACTGAGATGTTTCTTATAACTGAGGGGTGTCTTATAACTGAGGGGTGTCTTATAACTGAGAGGTGTCTTACAACTGAGAGGTGTCTTACAACTGAGGGGTGTCTTATAACTGAGGGGTGTCTTATAACTGAGAGGTGTCTTATAACTGAGAGGTGTCTTATAACTGAGAGGTGTCTTATAATTGAGAGGTGTCTTATAACTGATGTGTCTGTCTACTGATTGAAATAAGTGTCTTATAATTGATAGGTGTCTTATAACTGATGTGTCTGTCTACTGATTGAAATAAGTGTCTTATAACTGAGAGGTGTCTTATAACTGAGAGGTGTCTTATAACTGATGTGTCTGTCTACTGATTGAAATAAGTGTCTTATAATTGAGAGGTGTCTTATAACTGAGGTGTCTGTCTACTGATTGAAATAAGTGTCTTATAACTGAGAGGTGTCTTATAATTGAGAGGTGTCTTATAACTGAGAGGTGTCTTATAACAAAGAGGTGTCTTATAACTGAGAGGTGTCTTATAACTGAGAGGTGTCTTATAACTGAGGGGTGTCTTATAACTGAGAGGTGTCTTATAACTGAGATGTGTCTTATAACTAAGAGGTGTCTTACAACTGAGAGGTGTCTTACAACTGAGAGGTGTCTTATAACTGAGGGGTGTCTTATAACTGAGAGGTGTCTTATAACTGAGAGGTGTCTTATAACTGAGAGGTGTCTTATAACTGAGAGGTTTCTTATAACTGAGGGGTGTCTTATAACTGAGGGGTGTCTTATAACTGAGAGGTGTCTTACAACTGAGAGGTGTCTTATAACTGAGGGGTGTCTTATAACTGAGAGGTGTCTTATAACTGAGGGGTGTCTTATAACTGAGAGGTGTCTTATAATTGAGAGGTGTCTTATAACTGAGAGGTGTCTTACAACTGAGAGGTGTCTTATAACTGATGTGTCTGTCTACTGATTGAAATAAGTGTCTTATAACTGAGAGGTGTCTTATAACTGAGAGGTGTCTTATAACTGAGAGGTGTCTTATAACTGAGAGGTGTCTTATAACTGAGAGGTGTCTTATAATTGTATGTCTGGCTACTAGTTCACTGAAGTGTCTACTCATTCACAAAATTGTCTGCTGTTTGAAAGTTCTAAACAAACACTATACTATTACAAACATTATATTATATCTATTAGTAATACTATATGCTGATTAATCAGTTTTTTTTTATTGGATTGATGTGATTGGTTCTTTGATTACCTCATTGAGAAAACCATAAGGCTGCTGCTTGCTGACACCGCTGTTGGTGGCACACACATACAGAAAACCATTGTCTATCAGGCAGTGAAATTCAAGGCTAGAGGAGGAGAAGAAGTTAATTTTACTCTAAAGTTATTCATGTCCAGATCTTGGCACTCACTTCATTAAATAAGTTAACATTTGGCTTGACATTTATTGATGATTTCATGTCTATTTATAAACTAAGAAATAAAATAATGTCAATAAGAAAATAAATCATAAATAGTGCATAATAACAACCTAAAACCCACAATAAATAAATGTACTATCAGGGTGGAAATGCAGATTAAAAAAGCAATGATATTTTTAAAAATATTTATAAATAAAAAGTCATTGGACTTTTATTAATTTCAAAATAGGTATAGGAACAGAATCTGATATGCCATATTTGATAAACATTGTACCCTGAAATGCTAAAGTAACAAATCATAATTTGAAGTCATAGAATTCTTTCAATAAAACTTCTTTGCTCTTAAGTGCAAGTAAAAAAAAAGATAATGAGAATGAACAAAATTTATGCCTACTTGTTAGATGTGTATGTTTTCTTTCCATCACTCTGCGTTGGAATGTTAGGAAGCATAGAATGTAAAGTTTCTGCAAAATTGCCATTTCCTGTTTGATTTGAGCACAGGATATAGGTCCCCCTTGCTATACAACTGTATAAAATGGTCATGACTTTTGACCTGAAACAAAAAAAGTTATCACAAATGTATAAATAAGCTAATGCCAACAAATTCATAAAAAATGTCCACCTTATCTTATCTTATCATATCTGTTTACAGACGCTCCTTCTATACAGAAGATTATTCCGTCCTACGCTTATCTATGGCTTGTGATTAGTCCTGCATTTTTATTAGAGATTTAAATCTTGATAAAGTGTTGGCTTTCCTGGTTTCTTCAGGCAACCCATACCACGCCCGAATTCCGGACATGAAGAACGAAAATTTGTATGAGTTTGTTCTTGTATACGGAATAAGAAAGGTGTTTTTATCCTTATGTCTATCTGAGGGTTGTATTAAGTTATCTTTGTGTTGTATTTCTAAATTAGAATTAATTGCTTTATGTATGATTACTACTTTGCTCTTGGTTCTTCTATCCTCTAGTGTTTCAAGGTTTAATGATTTAACTAATGGTGTTATTCTTGTCAGTTTTGAATATTCTCCAGTATTGAATCTGGCAGCTCTTTTTTGAATTTTTTATAGTTTATCAATGTTTTCTTTGGTGGATGGGTCCCATACAGAAGATGCATATTCTAGTACAGGTCTCACCAAAGTGAGGTAGCATTTTAGTTTTATATCTCTATTACATTTGTTACAGTTTCTTTTTATAAAGCCTAAGGTTTTGTTTGATTTTTTAATAACTTCATTGACATGGGGATTCCATGAAAGTTTCTTATATTATCTTATCTATACAGACGCTCCTTCTATGCAGAAGATAATTGCGTCCACAGACCATGACAGATGATCTGTTGGCAAGTGAAGCAGCGTTCACAGGCCACGGCTTTGTGGGTTCCACGCGTTACCCAGCCGCCTAACTAATGTTAGGTACCCATTTGGAGCTGGGTGACTCAGGGACGCCCTAGGCCCCTGGGAACAAATCCTTGCCTTCACATGGTTTCGAACCCGTGACCATCGGTACGCTAGTCGAGCGCGCTGCCACTCGACCACTACGCCCCCATTCTCATTTATTAAGACTCCTAAGTATTTTGCATCTTTAGTTTGGGTCAGTTGTTTTCCCTGAATGTAGTATTTTGAATTTATTTGTTTCTTTTTCTTTGTTACTCTTAACAGTTGACACTTTTCTGGGTGGAAAGACATACTCCAGTTAGTTTCCCATTTTATCAATTCATCTAAGTCTTTTTGTAAAATTTTGCTATCTTGTTCTGATTTAATTGTTCTATAGATTATACAATCATCAGCAAATAACCTAACTTTTGTTCCTGTTGAGATGTTGTTGGGTAAATCATTTATATAAATTAAAAAGAGTAAGGGACCTAGCACAGTTCCTTGTGGAACTCCTGATTGTGGAACTCCTGAGTTAACCTTTATTGGTGCAGATTTAGATCCATTAATTATTACAGTTTGCTCCCTGCCCAAAAGGAAGTCTTGGGTCCAGTGATGTAAGGGGCCTGAGATTCCAAAGTAGTTAAGTTTTTTAAGTAAACTAAGGTGGTGAACTTTGTCAAATGCTTTTGAGAAGTCTAGTAATATTGTGTCTATTTGATCATTTTTGATAGTTCATCTTTTAACCTATTAAACCTTGTTTTCAAATTGAATAAATAATCTACCAAAACAGCCTTCATGTTACAATACAGTTTAGATATTTAAAGACATAATTGGTTCTGAGATAAGTTGTATTATGAATACTAAGGATTGAACAAAATTAGACTTTCATTAGTACACTTTAGACAATAAGTATTTAATGAAAGAACATGAAAAATGTAGTACAGTTTCCCTAACTATGTGGAGCATGGACTAACTCACAGAGTTGATACAGTTTCACTAACTACAAGGAACATGGACTAACTGACTAACTGACAGAGTTGATTTTTATGATGAATATTAAAAAGATAGATGACGTTGCAAAAAAACAACTTCAAATGTGTTAAATTAATTTTCTGAGTATTAATATATAAATTCAAGTCAAGTTACTGCAGCATTTTTCATTTGAGTTAATTGAAAGACAGATAGGTTTTTATTTAACAGTTGGCAGGAAATACAAATATTAAAATTTGCTATTTTACATTGCCGTTAAACTCAAATATAGGTTACACTCAAATATAGGTTTGACTCAAAGATAGGTTACACTCAAATATAGGTTAGACTCAAAGATAGGTTACACTCTAATATAGGTTAGACTCAAATATAGGTTACACTCAAATATAGGTTAGACTCAAATATAGGTTAGACTCAAAGATAGGTTAGACTCAAATATAGGTTAGACTCAAATATAGGTTAGACTCAAATATAGGTTAGACTCAAATATAGGTTAGACTCAAAGATAGGTTAGACTCAAATATAGGTTAGACTCAAATATAGGTTAGACTCAAATATAGGTTAGACTCGAATATAGGTTAGACTCAAATATAGGTTAGACTCAAAGATAGGTTACACTCAAATATAGGTTAGACTCAAAGATAGGTTACACTCAAATATAGGTTAGACTCAAAGATAGGTTACACTCAAATATAGGTTAGACTCAAAGATAGGTTACACTCAAATATAGGTTAGACTCAAAGATAGGTTACGCTCAAATATAGGTTATACTCAAATATAGGTTAGACTCAAATATAGGTTAGACTCAAAGATAGGTTACACTCAAATATAGGTTAGACTCAAAGATAGGTTACACTCAAATATAGGATAGACTCATATAGGTTACACTCAAATATAGGTTAGACTCAAAGAGAGGTTACACTCAAATATAGGTTAGACTCAAAGATAGGTTACACTCAAATATAGGTTACACTCAAATATAGGTTAGACTCACTCAAATATAATGTGCTTTTTTTAGAGTGGTCATATGGCTTGATCTTACAAAAACATGATAAAAATTAAAACACAAATTGGTTAATATTTTAAAAACTGTGCAGTTTTTAGAATCAGGGCTGTTTGAAAAAAAATTAGCACAATTATCCAAAAGAATGGCAGAGTCAATCTTCCATTTAAACCAAATTTCAAGTTTATCAATCTTCCATTTAAACCAAATTTCAAGTTTATCAATCTTCCATTTAAACCAAATTTCAAGTTTATCAATCTTCCATTTAAACCAAATTTCAAGTTTATCAATCTTCCATTTAAACCATATTTCTATTCAATTAACCTTCACACTGTTCAATTTTCTGTCAACAAAATTTCTTTTAAACAAAATTAAAGATACAAAAGATATAGCTGAAGAAGGTATACAATGCTGTGACCGAAGACTCAGAGACATTGGTCATCTTGCTAGCTAGCCAAGTTCAAGATACTGGCTCTGATAAGTGGTGGAGTTTTTTAATTTAAAAGCCAATGTCTAATTTCTAACAAAACCTAAAAATACAAGACACACCAAAGACTCTTCAGCTTTGCCTGAACAATGAGGATTAAAATTTTGAGCTAAATAAATAAACTGTTTGATTACATTGTCCATATTGTTTTTATTTTTTAGATTTTGTTCGTTCGTCCGTCGATACGACGAGGACCACTCTAGTCATCCGAGGGTTGTGGGACTGGCTCTTGCTGTGCGGGCGGAGATGGCTGATGAGGCCGATCCTTGCACGGAAGGTTCGGGAAACTAAGATTTTGAGCTACTGTAGCCAGCATGACACGTATAATGTCAATGTCACTCAATGTGTTATATTATATCATATAATGTCAATGTCACTCAATGTGTTATATTATATCATATAATGTCAATGTCGCTCAATGTGTTATATTATATCATATAATGTCAATGTCACTCAATGTGTTATATCATATAATGTCAATGTCACTCAATGTGTTATATCATATAATGTCAATGTCACTCAATGTGTTATATTATATCATATAATGTCAATGTCACTCAATGTGTTATATTATATCATATAATGTCAATGTCACTCAATGTGTTATATTATATCATATGATGTCAATGTCACTCAATGTGTTATATTATATCATATAATGTCAATGTCACTCAATGTGTTATATATCATATAATGTCAATGTCACTCAATGTGTTATATTATATCATATAATGTCAATGTCACTCAATGTGTTATATTATATCATATAATGTCAATGTCACTCAATGTGTTATATTATATCATAATGTCAATGTCACTCAATGTGTTATATTATATCATATAATGTCAATGTCACTCAATGTGTTATATCATATAATGTCAATGTCACTCAATGTGTTATATTATATCATATAATGTCAATGTCACTCAATGTGTTATATCATATAATGTCAATGTCACTCAATGTGTTATATTATATCATATGTCAATGTCACTCAATGTGTTATATTATATCATATAATGTCAATGTCACTCAATGTGTTATATTATATCATATAATGTCAATGTCACTCAATGTGTTATATTATATAATGTCAATGTCACTCAATGTGTTATATTATATCATATGTCAATGTCACTCAATGTGTTATATTATATCATATAATGTCAATGTCACTCAATGTGTTATATTATATCATATAATGTCAATGTCACTCAATGTGTTATATTATATCATATCTGAATGACTGAATCCTAATAATGCATTATTAGTCATTATTACTATCAGTGGCGTAGCTGGGGGGAGGGGGGCGGTGGGGGCGGTCTGCCCCGGGCAGCACACATTTAGAGGGCAGCATTTGTGGGCATTTGAAAAGTAAAGCCATTTCCGACAACAGCCCTTTTTCTTTTGAAGGGGTAAAACCAAGGTGAAACAAAAATATCTTAATTTCGAGTCTTATTTAAGGTATTGGCGTAACATTTGTTTGAATACAAAGTGGTTGTTATAACTAGCGCAAAACCGTTAAAAAATTTAACATCACTCAAAACAGGTATCGATTTGTTTGGAAAATTAAGCGGTATGCATCACAGATGTCGCTTTTATAAAAAAAACTGCACATAAAAAATGTTACGCCTATCCAATTAAAGAAATATGTAAATAATATGAATTCGTCTGTTTTATGGAAAATTATTAAGATTTATGGCAAGAACATGACATTATTCAAATTTCTCCGTTAATAAACACCACAATAGCATAAATATATTTAAAAAAGACATTCTTTAAAATTTCAAGCGTCTTGGAAAAATTGAAATCTGAAGAAGTAACTAGTAAAACGAGATCAGATGCAGGAATTTTACTCCGTTCAACGCAATATTTTTTTAATCTCAATTTATGGGAACCCGTCTTTTTTTTAAAAATTAATCCAAACCCTTTTCATGGAACAAAGAGATGTGCTGATACAGAACGCTGTTATACAGAGTTGGAGATATCAACTGAACACCGAGTTAGAAGGAGAAAAAATATGAGTGGGAAAAATTCAGAAGACGTGGTTCAATCTTTAGAGCAAGAAGTACAACGAGAAATCTTTTTATCCATGGTTGGAATTATAAAAGAAAATAAAAGAACGCGTTGATGAGTTGCATGTCCTTGCAAGAAAATATTCGTGTATAATACCATGTAACCTACTAAATGAAGCATTTGAACATCAAATAAATGTCTTTATTGACAATGATAAAGAACAGTTCAATATTGAAAGAAAAAGGAACCAGGTTTTTATGGCTGTACACAGGGCCGGTCTTAGCAATTGCGGGGCCCTACGCGGATTAGTATGCGAAAAGGATTGCGCTGGGCCCAGTTGGGGTAGGGATAAGGTATTAATAAGGATAATAAGTGAAAATTAAGATACGTGGGGCCTATGAAAGAGTGGGACCCACTACAGCCGCATAGGTTGCAGTGGCCTAAGACCAGTCCCGGCTGTACCTAGACTACAAGAAGAGGCATTATGTTAGAAAACTGGAGGAATTGATCTATTAAAATATATTCAACAGTATAGATTGGAAAATTCTGTACCCAACATTACAATTTTGCTAAGAATTTTTTCAACAATTGATATCAGTGTATCTAGTTGTGAAAAGAGCTTCTCCAAACTGAAGTTGATACAAAATTGTCTTCGTTCCATAATGAGTAATTTAAGACTAAAAGATCTTGCAATATTGTCCATTGAACAAAATATTACAAATAATTTAAATTTTGATAGCATATACACGATTTGTTACTATGAAAGTTAGGTAAGTAACTATAAATTTGTTTACATACTAATGTATACAATTTCTTTGTTTATAAAAAAAAATCATATATTTATAAATAAAAAATAAAAGCATATTAATTAATTGGTAATGTTTTTTAACTTCTTTTGGTGTAAATTTGGAATATGTTTTGTCTCTTTGGGGCACCTGCAACCTCAATAACTTTCTTGTGGCCTTTTAAAAAAGTATCTTGTATCTCTTTTATTACTGCTTACATAAATATGGCATCCAATGGTAAATATGTTCCCAACCTTTACTTCGTTTCAATTACAATTATGTATTCATGTTTATTAATTTATATGTAAGGGGACCTCCATAAAAGACGTCATGCAATTTTGGCTAATTTTTCACCCCTCCCCCTCATCACACGTCATCACAAAAACTTAGACATCTTCTTCAATATGGCGTCACAAAGCTCCCCCTCCCCCCCCATCATAGTTTCTATTTGAAAACAAGCATGTTTCAAATCAATGTTTGTGCCATGTAAAGTATGTTTTAGTTTAAGGCTGCACTCTAACATCGTAACACGCATGAAGCCATGTAAAACGTCATTAAATAAATTGTCGGTAATCTTATATTTAAGTGGAACTTTTATTTAAAGTTTCGCGTTTTGATGTGACGTCACATGTGTGACTCCCCTCTCCCCAGGTGCTTGACGTCATTTATGGATACCCCCTAAAAGGACGGCAAATTGGAGACTGCCCCGGGCGGCAAAAATTCTAGCTACGCCACTGATTACTATCATTATGACATTAGTATTTAGGGAGTATCAATCTATTTATCACATCCATTTTGTTTAGAATAATAATCAGTACAATTAAAATAGGAATCATAGAGTTCATAGACACAGGACTCAGTATGAATATCTCGGTCTCGGGTTTACCTTTGTGGATGTGAAGCCCTGGCCCTGACACTACTGACAGTAAGGCGTGAGGCGGATCACTCACACTGCACATTTAATTTATAAAGGCAAAGGCCTTAAATTGACATTTTATTGGATATTTTTAAAATTTTCATTGAAGTTACTATAACTTCACCAATTTTATTTTTATATTATACTAGTTATATTTATATTTATCTTATCTTATCTTATCTGTTTACAGAAGCTCCTTCTATACAGAAGATTATTGCGTCTTCGCTTATCTATGGTTTGTGATTAGTCCTGCACTTTTATTAGAGATTTAAATGTTGATAAAGTGTTGGCTTTCCTGGTTTCTTCAGGCAACCCATTCCACGTCCGAATTCCAGACGGGAAGAACGAAAATTTGTATGTGTTTGTTCTTGCATACGGAATAAAATAAAAACAACCCCGTAAAAACAAAGCTTTTGACTATAAAATTTGTTTGATTGTAAAATGTAAACAATAGCGACTTCTACATATAGTTTTATATAGATAAACTAAAAATGCATTAATTTAATTACGGTATGTTCGATAGATCTGAAATTTTGATACGATGCATTGTTAGGTGACACGAGTCCATGTGCCAAATTTCAGCTCGATGGCATCACGGGAAGTGTGTCATTTTGATGTTTGTTTTTTCCGCCCGACGTACAGACGTACGAAGAGATGACGACAGACAGAGAGACAAGATTTCAAAGTTAATATAAATATAAGGGATTTAAAAAATATTTATAGGCATAAGTTATAGGTTAATGAACTGCATTGTGATTACTATTATTATTTGAATATGTTAAATTAATAAAAGCCACATTTTCTTTGTCATTATTCATTATAAATCAATATATAATTTAAAATATGATTGATTAATTAATAGTAATAATAATAATAGTGAGTATTTACTTATTGACTATGACTATGAGTATGAGTTGATACTAAGAGTTACTAAGTTACTATGAGTCTATTGTCCTGTCACTCACAGTTCCTCTCATACTCATACTATGAGAGGAACTGTGAGTGACAGGACAATAGTATTAATAGTAATACTACCTACTAATAGTCATAGTCATAGTAGGCACAGTACCTCTCATAGTGATTCATAGTCATAGTAGTTATAGTATTATACTATAATACTATGACTATGACTACTAATTTATAGTATTAGTATCAACTCATGCTCAGTCATAGTCACTAAGTAAATAAATACTCACTATTATTACTATTACAATTAATCAATCAATCATTATATTTTAAATTATATTGATTTTTATTATAATGACAAAGAAAATGTGGCTTTTATTAATTAAACATTATTATAATATAATCATTATTATAATTATCATTATATTATAAATTATATTTTTATATGAATTTATATGAATAATGAATATGTCTTGAGAACTTATTATAATAACTTATAATCTTATAACTTATCTTGGCACCATGACTATGACCATAGTCATAGTCTTAATTACATCTTACCGTTATGTATAAAACTAATAAGAAAATATGACTTTTTAATTGATATAATGACTGTGCAATACGTTTTGAATTTCTTTTACTTTTATGTTAACCGATAGGCCTACACTTCTTTTTCAATTATAGTAAACAAGTCTAAGTGTTTATAGACCTTCCTCAAAATAAAAGGGGCGTGAGCGAGACTAAGAATCGGAATCACCTCCCTTAAGAATCTTAAATCTTCTGTAAAAGAAGTAGATTATTTCTTACTGTTGTCTCAACTACTTCTTGGTGTCGGTCAAATTTTCAAAAATATAATTTAGACCTTATGTAACAGACTTACTTTTTAATTTGTTTTTTGTGATCAAAGTATGACTTACCACTAATTATTATTATGATGTAGTAAATATGAGAATTGAATAGTGTTTAATAACATATATTATTGCTATTCCTTTTCTTCCACTTAGCCTACAACTTATACTTATACTGACAACACTCAAAAGTGACAGTTCAGTAACAGTGTTAGTAACGTTAACAGACTCCATCTGCTTTCTGTAGACTGTAGAACTAAAACAAATATGTTGTTACTACATGTAATATAAAACTAACAGCCCCATAACCATCTTAAAACAAAATATTTGATTATCCTAATGATTTTGGACTAATAAACTTATGTCTATGTTATATGTCAAGTAATGGGGGTGAGACTGCAATCAGGCTTTTAAATATGTAAATGTATAATATAAAAAACAGGGTATTAGTAGGCCTGACAGGACGTAACACAACAGCGAACGTTTCGGCAAAGAGCCTTCCTCAACGGACAAATAGTACACAAATGAAACGAATAAAACGAAATAATAATTTTTAAAAAAACAACACTTAGCAGCGGTGAAATCCAAATAGTCCCTACTGGACTACTTGGATTTCACTATTTTCACAGCAGCTAATTGTGTTTTTTTCAAATTATTATTATTTCGTTTTATTTGTTTCATTTGTGTACTATTTGTCCGTTGAGGAAGGCTCTTTGCCGAAACGTTCGCTGTTGTGTTACGTCCTGTCAGGCCTACTAATACCCTGTTTTTTATATTATACATTTACATGTTATATGTTGCTTGAAATTTTCCTCCATTTTAAAAATTGGAACAAGCACTAGTGCCTTACTAGTGGAGTTCCACACAGTTGGTGTCATTGGCATGGGTTGGTGTCATTGGCATTGGGCATAGTTGGTGTCATTGGCATTGGGTTGGTGTCATTGGCATTGGGTTGGTGTCATTGGCATTGGGTTGGTGTCATTGGCATTGGGCATTAATTTTCTCTTGTAAACTTATTAGAATGAGGCTTATTATCTGACTTATGACACTTATGTATTTTCTTTATTAAATTAACTCAACGAAGTAGGTATCATTGTCATTAGTGACATTAGCTATTAAATTATTATAATTTATAAGGCGACCAGACATTCCAATTTACTTTAACTTTTAGTTTTGGTGATTTAGGCAAGACTGTCCATATTTTAGACTTAAATAACTTTCTATGATTCTATGTCACAGTTCCTTTTGTCTTGGCAGGACACCTGTTTTCCTGCTTGCTATGGGAAAGAGACTTTACATATTAACTCAAATTTTGCCGCCAACAGGGCATGTCATATATTTTTCAAATAATATTCAATGGTACTAAAAAAAAAGGAAATAAAAAGCGAATAATTATAATAATAAAGAAATTAAATTTTTATAATTTTTTTTTAATGTCATTTTATTTTGACATGCTACGTATTGTGGATATTTTTTTTTAATGATTTAGAAATCTAATACAGTGAAATTGTTTGCTGTACTTTACTGTAATAGCTAAATATTAGTTTATTTGATAGAAATGCATGTAGTTTACTTATAAAAGAAAAATGTTGATTATGCATCTGATTTCCATGCAATTGGCATTTTCCCCTTTTTATGTTTTGAGACCATTGCCAATGTATTATAACTGGGGCCCCAACATTGTCTCAGGGTCGGTAAACCTGCTTCCTGATTTAACATTTGAGTACTCTTTTTCGATGTTCCCTCTAAGGAACATCTACTGTATAACTTTAAACCATGTCTCAAGAAAAGAAGACTCATGTACAGAGTTGCACAGCATCCATTTTTTGTGCAATATTTAGCCTAGTTTGCTGTGGGGTAATTCTTAACTGCTGCATGGCATTTGTCAGATATATGCATGACCTCGCAGCTTAAAGGGAACATTGCCCCTGTTGCCCCTGGTTTACTTTAGTTTTGTTTTTGAAGTATGGGCTATTTACTTGCTAATTAGAGAACTAGCTGTTAACTATTTAATTTAATGAGTATATTTGGCACTGACATTAAAGATGTTTTTTATTGGATTGCAAATGTCCTATTGATTTATCATTCATCATGTACACACAAGTCAGTGCAAATATAATAATTTAATATTGCCTATTAATATATATTATATCATATAGATTAGTAATCCTAAACTTCTTGCATACTTTAATGGATTTTAGCCCCGTAATCCCTATTCTACATTGCGGGTCCTTAATTTATATTATTTGTGTTGTCATTGTCCCTGAAACTCAGGACAACATTCTCATTAAATAAAGCTTGCTCAAATTAATAATTCTGCTAAATAAAGCTTTACATTGAGTCCAGCCCTAAACTTATCAAATATAATGATTGAAGCATTTTTTAAATTAAGTGCCTGTCACACAAGTCTGCTTACTACAGAGCACCAAACAGTTTTGAATTTGCATGAATACATGTTGGTTTCTTTTTTTTTGTAACCTTTTCTTTGTATATAAAATTATTGCTGAATAAGTTAATGATTCAGTTAGTCATTTCTACATTCAAAGTATTAAATTAATATATTTTTGAAGATGTTTAATACACATTCTCTCCCCTAACCAAATATCATTTCATATCACAGAAGATAGTCTTACAAATAGATGGTTGAAACCTGTTTATCCTGATTATAACACATATTAATATAGATAAGTTTATAAGATTTCTTAACATTGAAGTTATCAGCGCCTTAGCAGTTATTAAAACATTTTCAGAAATAAAAAAACAACTTATCTCATGCCAAAGTTAATATGATAATACATATCAGGGAACAGTACCGGAACTTAAAAATTTGAAAATGAAAATTTGGTATATCATAGGGTACAGCGTGCGCATATAATTATTGGTCTTAAAGCACAGTGAGTGTCATGGAATTTGTTGAAAAATTAGGACTAGATTTTTTGAAATATTGATTAATTCTATTGATCTATTTTCCATCAGGTTTCAGATGCCACAAGATATAGTTATCATCAGAGAGATCTATGAACATGAATACTCCACTGAGGAATTTGAAGTGGAACTGGATAGAGCCCTGGAAACAAAAGCACAGACAATAATTGTAGAACCAGCCAGACTTGGAGATGACACAGCGCGTTGGATTGCCTGTGGCAATTGTCTACACAAAACTGCTGTGTTAACTGGGTTTGGATGTCTAGTCACTGGATTCGTGTGGCCCAACAAAGGAATCCTATTTTTACCCATGGGATTTGTTAGTGTTGTTTGTGCAGGAGTTTATGCAGTGTCCTGGCAATTTGACCCATGTTGCAAATATCAAGTTGAATATGACCTCATCAAAGTTCCCAAATTACCAGTTCACACGTTGACAACAACAACACCTGTAGTATTAGTTCGCAAAGACGATTCAAGAAGAAAAGTACTACAAAATATTTTAGCTATAGGAGCTGGTTCATTTTGTTTTTATAAGATTTACAAATGGTATTTTTAATTCCTAGATTTGTTTATTTTTATGTTAACCAAGTAGTTGTTTTTATAATTTATCAATTTCCTGAAATAAAGGCAAAGCAAACAGTTCTCTTTCACTCCACATATTGTTGTTTTGGTTATAAATAGTTATATAGTTTAACAGCAGTATAAGTAGAAAACAATAGTAAAATTGATTCTTTTTTTAAATAAAATTTTAGATTTCAAAATTGTTTAATATTCTCCAATAATTAGAAAGAGACATATTTTTTAATGTTATGGTACCAGGATCATTCTGGAGAGTTTTTGTGTGTGTGTATATGTGACTTTGAAAGTAATTACATAGCTGGATTACTGTTCCAAATCTAGAAGCATTGATGCTGAAATTTATTTAAATAAATTTTTAACATAAATTGAGTCAACGTTTTTAAAATTGAATATTGTATGTAAGGTAATAAATATTTCATTTTTGAAAAGGTTTTTATCTTTTCTTGTTTTATCTTTTAGGTTAAGGCCTGCTACATCTTGTTAATGTTAATGCATAGAAGCATTTGGTTTATTTGGCAAAAATTATACAGTTTTGTTATCTATCAAGAATTAGCCAGCAGGGGCATCCTACCCAATGACTTTATTGTTTATTTGATAGCTGGTCAATTCTTTGATGACCTAGTGTCTAACATTTAAATCTAAATAAAATTTAACAAACCAATACAGTTTTAATGATTAATTACTTATGTTAAATCCTTGATTCTCGAACACTTGCCGCCATGTACATATAAAAAACTATCAAAGATTTTAATGTTGTACCAGTCAATAAAATAAAAGGTCCCTAAAGTGTCAAGAGATTGGCGCAAGATAAGATATTGAGGTCACCGAATGATGTTTGTTGTTGAGCCTTCTCATCCATGAGAGGCATACACCTGAATGATGTTTGTTGTTGAGCCTTCTCATCCATGAGAGGCATACACCTGAATGTTTGGTGTTGAGCCTTCTCATCCATGAGAGGCATACACCTGAATGATGTTTGTTGTTGAGCCTTCTCATCCATGAGAGGCATACACCTGAATGTTTGGTGTTGAGCCTTCTCATCCATGAGAGGCATACACCTGAATGATGTTTGTTGTTGAGCCTTCTCATCCATGAGGGGCATACACCTGAATGTTTGTTGTTGAGCCTTCTCATCCATGAGAGGCATACACCTGAATGATGTTTGTTGTTGAGCCTTCTCATCCATGAGAGGCATACACCTGAATGTTTGGTGTTGAGCCTTCTCATCCATGAGGGGCATACACCTGAATGATGTTTGTTGTTGAGCCTTCTCATCCATGAGAGGCATACACCTGAATGTTTGGTGTTGAGCCTTCTCATCCATGAGAGGCATACACCTGAATGTTTGGTGTTGAGCCTTCTCATCCATGAGAGGCATACACCTGAATGATGTTTGGTGTTGAGCCTTCTCATCCATGAGGGGCATACACCTGAATGTTTGGTGTTGAGCCTTCTCATCTATGAGAGGCATACACCTGAATGATGTTTGTTGTTGAGCCTTCTCATCCATGAGGGGCATACACCTGAATGTTTGGTGTTGAGCCTTCTCATCCATGAGGGGCATACACCTGAATGTTTGGTGTTGAGCCTTCTCATCCATGAGAGGCATACACCTGAATGTTTGGTGTTGAGCCTTCTCATCCATGAGGGGCATACACCTGAATGATGTTTGGTGTTGAGCCTTCTCATCCATGAGAGGCATACACCTGAATGATGTTTGTTGTTGAGCCTTCTCATCCATGAGGGGCATACACCTGAATGTTTGGTGTTGAGCCTTCTCATCTATGAGAGGCATACACCTGAATGATGTTTGTTGTTGAGCCTTCTCATCCATGAGGGGCATACACCTGAATGATGTTTGTTGTTGAGCCTTCTCATCCATGAGAGGCATACACCTGAATGATGTTTGGTGTTGAGCCTTCTCATCCATGAGGGGCATACACCTGAATGTTTGGTGTTGAGCCTTCTCATCTATGAGAGGCATACACCTGAATGTTTGGTGTTGAGCCTTCTCATCCATGAGGGGCATACACCTGAATGATGTTTGTTGTTGAGCCTTCTCATCTATGAGAGGCATACACCTGAATGTTGTTTGTTGTTGAGCCTTCTCATCCATGAGGGGCATACACCTGAATGATGTTTGGTGTTGAGCCTTCTCATCCATGAGAGGCATACACCTGAATGTTTGTTGTTGAGCCTTCTCATCCATGAGAGGCATACACCTGAATGTTTGTTGTTGAGCCTTCTCATCCATGAGGGGCATACACCTGAATGATGTTTGGTGTTGAGCCTTCTCATCCATGAGAGGCATACACCTGAATGATGTTTGTTGTTGAGCCTTCTCATCCATGAGAGGCATACACCTGAATGATGTTTGTTGTTGAGCCTTCTCATCCATGAGAGGCATACACCTGAATGTTTGGTGTTGTTGAGCCTTCTCATCCATGAGAGGCATACACCTGAATGATGTTTGGTGTTGAGCCTTCTCATCCATGAGAGGCATACACCTGAATGATGTTTGTTGTTGAGCCTTCTCATCCATGAGAGGCATACACCTGAATGTTTGGTGTTGTTGAGCCTTCTCATCCATGAGAGGCATACACCTGAATGTTTGTTGTTGAGCCTTCTCATCCATGAGAGGCATACACCTGAATGTTGTTTGTTGTTGAGCCTTCTCATCCATGAGGGGCATACACCTGAATGATGTTTGTTGTTGAGCCTTCTCATCCATGAGAGGCATACACCTGAATGATGTTTGTTGTTGAGCCTTCTCATCCATGAGGGGCATACACCTGAATGATGTTTGTTGTTGAGCCTTCTCATCCATGAGAGGCATACACCTGAATGATGTTTGTTGTTGAGCCTTCTCATCCATGAGGGGCATACACCTGAATGATGTTTGTTGTTGAGCCTTCTCATCCATGAGAGGCATACACCTGAATGATGTTTGGTGTTGAGCCTTCTCATCCATGAGAGGCATACACCTGAATGATGTTTGTTGTTGAGCCTTCTCATCCATGAGGGGCATACACCTGAATGATGTTTGTTGTTGAGCCTTCTCATCCATGAGGGGCATACACCTGAATGATGTTTGTTGTTGAGCCTTCTCATCCATGAGAGGCATACACCTGAATGATGTTTGTTGTTGAGCCTTCTCATCCATGAGGGGCATACACCTGAATGATGTTTGTTGTTGAGCCTTCTCATCCATGAGGGGCATACACCTGAATGATGTTTGTTGTTGAGCCTTCTCATCCATGAGGGGCATACACCTGAATGATGTTTGTTGTTGAGCCTTCTCATCCATGAGAGGCATACACCTGAATGATGTTTGTTGTTGAGCCTTCTCATCCATGAGGGGCATACACCTGAATGATGTTTGTTGTTGAGCCTTCTCATCCATGAGGGGCATACACCTGAATGATGTTTGTTGTTGAGCCTTCTCATCCATGAGGGGCATACACCTGAATGATGTTTGTTGTTGAGCCTTCTCATCTATGAGGGGCATACACCTGAATGTTGTTTGTTGTTGAGCCTTCTCATCCATGAGGGGCATACACCTGAATGATGTTTGTTGTTGAGCCTTCTCATCCATGAGGGGCATACACCTGAATGATGTTTGTTGTTGAGCCTTCTCATCTATGAGGGGCATACACCTGAATGTTGTTTGTTGTTGAGCCTTCTCATCCATGAGGGGCATACACCTGAATGATGTTTGTTGTTGAGCCTTCTCATCCATGAGGGGCATACACCTGAATGATGTTTGTTGTTGAGCCTTCTCATCCATGAGAGGCATACACCTGAATGATGTTTGTTGTTGAGCCTTCTCATCCATGAGAGGCATACACCTGAATGATGTTTGTTGTTGAGCCTTCTCATCCATGAGAGGGCATACACCTGAATGATGTTTGTTGTTGAGCCTTCTCATCCATGAGAGGCATACACCTGAATGATGTTTGGTGTTGAGCCTTCTCATCCATGAGAGGCATACACCTGAATGATGTTTGTTGTTGAGCCTTCTCATCCATGAGAGGGCATACACCTGAATGATGTTTGTTGTTGAGCCTTCTCATCCATGAGAGGGCATACACCTGAATGATGTTTGTTGTTGAGCCTTCTCATCCATGAGAGGCATACACCTGAATGATGTTTGTTGTTGAGCCTTCTCATCCATGAGAGGCATACACCTGAATGATGTTTGGTGTTGAGCCTTCTCATCCATGAGAGGCATACACCTGAATGATGTTTGGTGTTGAGCCTTCTCATCCATGAGAGGCATACACCTGAATGATGTTTGTTGTTGAGCCTTCTCATCCATGAGAGGCATACACCTGAATGATGTTTGTTGTTGAGCCTTCTCATCCATGAGAGGCATACACCTGAATGATGTTTGTTGTTGAGCCTTCTCATCCATGAGAGGCATACACCTGAATGATGTTTGTTGTTGAGCCTTCTCATCCATGAGAGGCATACACCTGAATGATGTTTGTTGTTGAGCCTTCTCATCCATGAGAGGCATACACCTGAATGATGTTTGTTGTTGAGCCTTCTCATCCATGAGAGGCATACACCTGAATGATGTTTGTTGTTGAGCCTTCTCATCCATGAGAGGCATACACCTGAATGATGTTTGGTGTTGAGCCTTCTCATCTATGAGAGGCATACACCTGAATGATGTTTGTTGTTGAGCCTTCTCATCCATGAGAGGCATACACCTGAATGATGTTTGTTGTTGAGCCTTCTCATCTATGAGGGGCATACACCTGAATGATGTTTGTTGTTGAGCCTTCTCATCCATGAGGGGCATACACCTGAATGATGTTTGTTGTTGAGCCTTCTCATCCATGAGAGGCATACACCTGAATGATGTTTGTTGTTGAGCCTTCTCATCCATGAGAGGCATACACCTGAATGATGTTTGTTGTTGAGCCTTCTCATCCATGAGGGGCATACACCTGAATGATGTTTGGTGTTGAGCCTTCTCATCCATGAGAGGCATACACCTGAATGATGTTTGTTGTTGAGCCTTCTCATCCATGAGAGGCATACACCTGAATGATGTTTGGTGTTGAGCCTTCTCATCCATGAGAGGCATACACCTGAATGATGTTTGTTGTTGAGCCTTCTCATCCATGAGAGGCATACACCTGAATGTTTGGTGTTGAGCCTTCTCATCCATGAGAGGCATACACCTGAATGATGTTTGTTGTTGAGCCTTCTCATCCATGAGAGGCATACACCTGAATGATGTTTGTTGTTGAGCCTTCTCATCCATGAGAGGCATACACCTGAATGATGTTTGGTGTTGAGCCTTCTCATCCATGAGAGGCATACACCTGAATGATGTTTGTTGTTGAGCCTTCTCATCCATGAGGGGCATACACCTGAATGATGTTTGTTGTTGAGCCTTCTCATCCATGAGAGGCATACACCTGAATGATGTTTGTTGTTGAGCCTTCTCATCCATGAGAGGCATACACCTGAATGATGTTTGTTGTTGAGCCTTCTCATCCATGAGAGGCATACACCTGAATGATGTTTGTTGTTGAGCCTTCTCATCCATGAGAGGCATACACCTGAATGATGTTTGGTGTTGAGCCTTCTCATCCATGAGGGGCATACACCTGAATGATGTTTGTTGTTGAGCCTTCTCATCCATGAGAGGCATACACCTGAATGATGTTTGTTGTTGAGCCTTCTCATCCATGAGAGGCATACACCTGAATGATGTTTGTTGTTGAGCCTTCTCATCCATGAGGGGCATACACCTGAATGATGTTTGTTGTTGAGCCTTCTCATCCATGAGAGGCATACACCTGAATGATGTTTGTTGTTGAGCCTTCTCATCCATGAGAGGCATACACCTGAATGTTGTTTGTTGTTGAGCCTTCTCATCCATGAGAGGCATACACCTGAATGATGTTTGTTGTTGAGCCTTCTCATCCATGAGAGGCATACACCTGAATGATGTTTGTTGTTGAGCCTTCTCATCCATGAGAGGCATACACCTGAATGATGTTTGTTGTTGAGCCTTCTCATCCATGAGAGGCATACACCTGAATGATGTTTGTTGTTGAGCCTTCTCATCCATGAGAGGCATACACCTGAATGATGTTTGTTGTTGAGCCTTCTCATCCATGAGAGGCATACACCTGAATGATGTTTGTTGTTGAGCCTTCTCATCCATGAGAGGCATACACCTGAATGATGTTTGTTGTTGAGCCTTCTCATCCATGAGAGGCATACACCTGAATGATGTTTGTTGTTGAGCCTTCTCATCCATGAGAGGCATACACCTGAATGATGTTTGTTGTTGAGCCTTCTCATCCATGAGAGGCATACACCTGAATGATGTTTGTTGTTGAGCCTTCTCATCCATGAGAGGCATACACCTGAATGATGTTTGTTGTTGAGCCTTCTCATCCATGAGGGGCATACACCTGAATGATGTTTGTTGTTGAGCCTTCTCATCCATGAGAGGCATACACCTGAATGTTTGTTGTTGAGCCTTCTCATCCATGAGAGGCATACACCTGAATGATGTTTGTTGTTGAGCCTTCTCATCCATGAGAGGCATACACCTGAATGATGTTTGTTGTTGAGCCTTCTCATCCATGAGAGGCATACACCTGAATGATGTTTGTTGTTGAGCCTTCTCATCCATGAGAGGCATACACCTGAATGATGTTTGTTGTTGAGCCTTCTCATCCATGAGGGGCATACACCTGAATGATGTTTGTTGTTGAGCCTTCTCATCCATGAGAGGCATACACCTGAATGATGTTTGTTGTTGAGCCTTCTCATCCATGAGAGGCATACACCTGAATGATGTTTGTTGTTGAGCCTTCTCATCCATGAGAGGCATACACCTGAATGATGTTTGTTGTTGAGCCTTCTCATCCATGAGGGGCATACACCTGAATGATGTTTGGTGTTGAGCCTTCTCATCTATGAGAGGCATACACCTGAATGATGTTTGTTGTTGAGCCTTCTCATCCATGAGGGGCATACACCTGAATGTTTGTTGTTGAGCCTTCTCATCTATGAGGGGCATACACCTGAATGATGTTTGTTGTTGAGCCTTCTCATCTATGAGGGGCATACACCTGAATGATGTTTGTTGTTGAGCCTTCTCATCCATGAGAGGCATACACCTGAATGATGTTTGTTGTTGAGCCTTCTCATCCATGAGGGGCATACACCTGAATGATGTTTGGTGTTGAGCCTTCTCATCCATGAGAGGCATACACCTGAATGATGTTTGTTGTTGAGCCTTCTCATCCATGAGGGGCATACACCTGAATGTTTGGTGTTGAGCCTTCTCATCCATGAGGGGCATACACCTGAATGATGTTTGTTGTTGAGCCTTCTCATCTATGAGAGGCATACACCTGAATGTTTGGTGTTGAGCCTTCTCATCCATGAGAGGCATACACCTGAATGATGTTTGGTGTTGAGCCTTCTCATCCATGAGGGGCATACACCTGAATGTTTGGTGTTGAGCCTTCTCATCCATGAGAGGCATACACCTGAATGATGTTTGGTGTTGAGCCTTCTCATCCATGAGAGGCATACACCTGAATGATGTTTGTTGTTGAGCCTTCTCATCCATGAGGGGCATACACCTGAATGATGTTTGTTGTTGAGCCTTCTCATCTATGAGAGGCATACACCTGAATGATGTTTGGTGTTGAGCCTTCTCATCCATGAGAGGCATACACCTGAATGATGTTTGGTGTTGAGCCTTCTCATCCATGAGAGGCATACACCTGAATGATGTTTGTTGTTGAGCCTTCTCATCCATGAGAGGCATACACCTGAATGTTTGGTGTTGAGCCTTCTCATCCATGAGGGGCATACACCTGAATGATGTTTGTTGTTGAGCCTTCTCATCCATGAGAGGCATACACCTGAATGATGTTTGGTGTTGAGCCTTCTCATCTATGAGAGGCATACACCTGAATGATGTTTGGTGTTGAGCCTTCTCATCCATGAGGGGCATACACCTGAATGATGTTTGTTGTTGAGCCTTCTCATCCATGAGGGGCATACACCTGAATGATGTTTGTTGTTGAGCCTTCTCATCCATGAGAGGCATACACCTGAATGTTGTTTGTTGTTGAGCCTTCTCATCCATGAGAGGCATACACCTGAATGATGTTTGTTGTTGAGCCTTCTCATCTATGAGGGGCATACACCTGAATGATGTTTGTTGTTGAGCCTTCTCATCCATGAGAGGCATACACCTGAATGATGTTTGTTGTTGAGCCTTCTCATCCATGAGAGGCATACACCTGAATGATGTTTGTTGTTGAGCCTTCTCATCCATGAGAGGCATACACCTGAATGATGTTTGTTGTTGAGCCTTCTCATCCATGAGAGGCATACACCTGAATGATGTTTGTTGTTGAGCCTTCTCATCCATGAGAGGCATACACCTGAATGATGTTTGTTGTTGAGCCTTCTCATCTATGAGAGGCATACACCTGAATGATGTTTGTTGTTGAGCCTTCTCATCCATGAGAGGCATACACCTGAATGATGTTTGTTGTTGAGCCTTCTCATCCATGAGAGGCATACACCTGAATGATGTTTGTTGTTGAGCCTTCTCATCCATGAGAGGCATACACCTGAATGATGTTTGTTGTTGAGCCTTCTCATCCATGAGAGGGCATACACCTGAATGATGTTTGTTGTTGAGCCTTCTCATCCATGAGAGGCATACACCTGAATGATGTTTGTTGTTGAGCCTTCTCATCCATGAGAGGCATACACCTGAATGATGTTTGTTGTTGAGCCTTCTCATCCATGAGAGGCATACACCTGAATGATGTTTGTTGTTGAGCCTTCTCATCCATGAGAGGCATACACCTGAATGATGTTTGTTGTTGAGCCTTCTCATCCATGAGAGGCATACACCTGAATGATGTTTGTTGTTGAGCCTTCTCATCCATGAGGGGCATACACCTGAATGATGTTTGTTGTTGAGCCTTCTCATCCATGAGAGGCATACACCTGAATGATGTTTGTTGTTGAGCCTTCTCATCCATGAGAGGCATACACCTGAATGATGTTTGTTGTTGAGCCTTCTCATCCATGAGAGGCATACACCTGAATGATGTTTGTTGTTGAGCCTTCTCATCCATGAGGGGCATACACCTGAATGATGTTTGGTGTTGAGCCTTCTCATCTATGAGAGGCATACACCTGAATGATGTTTGTTGTTGAGCCTTCTCATCCATGAGGGGCATACACCTGAATGTTTGTTGTTGAGCCTTCTCATCTATGAGGGGCATACACCTGAATGATGTTTGTTGTTGAGCCTTCTCATCTATGAGGGGCATACACCTGAATGATGTTTGTTGTTGAGCCTTCTCATCTATGAGAGGCATACACCTGAATGATGTTTGTTGTTGAGCCTTCTCATCTATGAGGGGCATACACCTGAATGATGTTTGGTGTTGAGCCTTCTCATCCATGAGAGGCATACACCTGAATGATGTTTGTTGTTGAGCCTTCTCATCCATGAGGGGCATACACCTGAATGTTTGGTGTTGAGCCTTCTCATCCATGAGGGGCATACACCTGAATGATGTTTGTTGTTGAGCCTTCTCATCTATGAGAGGCATACACCTGAATGTTTGGTGTTGAGCCTTCTCATCCATGAGAGGCATACACCTGAATGATGTTTGGTGTTGAGCCTTCTCATCCATGAGGGGCATACACCTGAATGTTTGGTGTTGAGCCTTCTCATCCATGAGAGGCATACACCTGAATGATGTTTGTTGTTGAGCCTTCTCATCCATGAGAGGCATACACCTGAATGTTTGTTGTTGAGCCTTCTCATCCATGAGGGGCATACACCTGAATGTTGTTTGTTGTTGAGCCTTCTCATCCATGAGAGGCATACACCTGAATGTTTGTTGTTGAGCCTTCTCATCCATGAGAGGCATACACCTGAATGATGATTACTGAGTGAAAATTGTGGGATGGAGGTAGCCCCCTGCAATTTTTAAATGCTGGAGTGAGTGAATTTAGATTGTCCCCATCATTTTACACTTTTTGGAAGAACCATGGATAAAAAGCTACATGAAATGTAGCTGCCACTAGATATGGTTTTATCTTATTTAAGATTTAAAACAAAAATATTAATATATTAGAATACTGTGAATTTTTTTATTATGAGATATAACAATTATTTTCATGATTTTAAAACCATTAAAAATACTCCTTAATAATTTACAATTTAACAATATTTATAAATAGAGCATGTCAACAATTACATGTGCATAACTATTCAGTACAATGATACAATTTAATAGTAGAAATCTATAGCCTTACTTCTGAACTTTAAACAAAATTTTCATGTCTTAAGGTGAAGAGTCACCTATTAACAAGGGAATTAAGTAACATAGCTGCTTATATCCCCAGAAGCAATGGTCCAATCATACAATTTCCTGCTAAAACTAAAACCAACAAAAATTGACTTAAATCTAGGGGAGAGCATGAATTATACTACAACTTGATTAAAAGGTTTTTTTTACACAGGAAAATGAAAAACTTTCTTCTGTGAAAGGACTTTTTTTTTAAATATCAAACTTGGTGGGTGATTTATTCACCTTACTGATGGTTCAATTAAAAAACAAAACATTCACAGTAAGAAGCCACAAGGGGACATGACATAAATAAGGAACCCTGGACAGGGATTAGTTGTTGCACTATTTTGTTATGCAAGGTCAAAGGTTGTGTAGATAAATGTTAAATAACCATTCTTTACATTGATATTTAATCAAATTATTTTGAACTATTTTCTTCTACTTAGAAGAATCTGCTTTCAAATTAAGGAAATAAGCATAAATCATTAAAGCTAATATAACTTATAATTATAACCAACACAAGAATATGTCACTTCGTATAACTTGCACACAACCAATTATGGTATTTTCAAAACATTGATTTTGTCAATATATAGAACAAGAAACGTTTATTAAGATACAAAAAATTCTCTATAAATTTTATTCTTGGTAATATTTAAATTTAGAAAACAGTGGCATCAAGACTATAGTTTGCTGCTTCCTGGTATAAAAAATGTTTTTAAAGACAATACTACAGCTTCTATATTTAAATGGTTTTATTATATTCAGCTTGTTCCTTCAGTGCCCTACGTTCCATTATCTTAAAATAAAGCCATGGGGCAAGGGCTCGTAAAGAAATGACAAATCTAACATAGAATGGAGCTATGGTTAACTCTTTGGTCTTGTGTTGCACACAGTCTAGTATTTGATATGCTACATATTCTGGTTGTAGACCTGTTTCTGTTGCCTTGTCCATCTCTAGTAGGAAAAAGAATTTTAGTTTTTAAAAATCTATTCTTTGATCATAAGATGCTTATCAGTTTGAATTTGTGGCAAAAAAGTACTTCTACAACAATGGTAAAATTACAAAATCAATATTTAACAAGAGAATAAGACAGACTTCTTATCTTATACTTAAATAGTTGGCCTTGACCTCACACTTTCATTGACATCCCCCCTCCCCTACAATGTTTCCTCTAAGGTTCACTGGTCTGTGTGCAAAGTAAAAAAAACTCATGTGCAAAGTTGCACAGCATTCATTTGTTGTGCAATATTTAACAAAATTTTCTGAAACAGTTTCCAATAATCAATAAGACTTACTGCCGTAAGGAGTTCCAGAACCTGTGAGTGCATTGAGAGACAAGTTGGTGCTGATGTAATGGGGGCTAACAACACAGACGTTGATATTGTGTCCAGCCAGCTCTGCCCTCAAGCTATCAAAGTAAGCCTGCAGTGCATGCTTAGATGCTGCATCTGATCAAATATTTCAATAAGCCATTTATTTTCAACATAATTAGAAATAAATACAGACCAATTTAAACAGGAATTAGGTCATACTATCTGTTTGAAGCATTCATTTTATAAAGACTTTACAAAGATCTTTGTAATGATCTGTACATTACTTTTAAAAGTTTCAAAGACCGTATTAATGGACTAAAAAGCAAAAAATAATTCCATTTTGTAGGATTAGATTTGTAATTTATCTGATGAAGTGCCAATTGTGACACCTTCCTCTCAGAAATATGGAAGAATGCTGTACCCTGTACCCGTGTACATTTACTGCTCAGTTAATAGATGTCATTTATGTATTAAATAGAGTAACACAGAAGGAGTTTTTCCTCAAATGAAGATAAACTTACAGGCTGATCTGTGAGGTATTGCTATTCTTCCTTGAATGCTGCTGACAGTTATGATTTGGCCACCACCTTGGCGTATCATCTGAGGGAGAATGGCTGTTGGAAATTTTAAAGATTTATAAAAAAATTCAATGAGTCCCTGAACATAATAACATAGCTAATTTGATTCTCTTACATATCGGCCTAAATTAAATAAATATCTTACAGATAGGCCTAAATTAAATAAATATCTTACAGATAGGCCTAAATTAAATCAATATCTTACAGATAGGCCTAAATTAAATCAATATCTTACAGATAGGCCTACATTATGTCAATATCTTACAGATGGGCCTAAATTAAATCAATATCTTACAGATAGGCCTAAATTCAATCAATATCTTACAGATAGGCCTAAATTAAATCAATATCTTACAGATAGGCCTAAATTCAATCAATATCTTACAGATAGGCCTAAATTCAATCAATATCTTACAGATAGGCCTAAATTCAATCAATATCTTACAGATAGGCCTAAATTCAATCAATATCTTACAGATAGGCCTACATTATATCAATATCTTACAGATAGGCCTACATTATATCAATATCTTACAGATAGGCCTACATTAAATCAATATCTTACAGATAGGCCTAAATTAAATCAATATCTTACAGATAGGCCTACATTAAATCAATATCTTACAGATAGGCCTAAATTAAATCAATATCTTACAGATAGGCCTAAATTAAATCAATATCTTACAGATAGGCCTAAATTAAATCAATATCTTACAGATAGGCCTAAATTAAATCAATATCTTACAGATAGGCCTACATTATATCAATATCTTACAGATAGGCCTACATTATATCAATATCTTACAGATAGGCCTACATTAAATCAATATCTTACAGATAGGCCTACATTAAATAAATATCTTACAGATAGGCCTACATTAAATCAATATCTTACAGATAGGCCTACATTAAATCAATATTCCTTTGTTACTAATCATAAAGAATTTTCAAGTGTGCTTGCTCACTAAGGGAGTTTATTTATTATTTTTATATAATGACTGATTTTTATAATAGAGATGACTTGTGTGTAAGATGTTTTAATAATAAAATTAATAGGGCTGGTACTGAATAAAAAATTTCGATTAAATGGGAAAAATTTAATGAATTAATTTTGATTAATTATATTTTTATAATGCATATATAGATCCCGTCAAGTTGCGATTCATTATTTTGCAAAATCGGTTATGTGGCGGTAATTCCATGGCTCCCAAAATTTGTGATGTAACACAGCAAATTCGTTCTGCTAAGCAAGAAATAAGGAAGAAAAACCTTTTTGTCTACAAATGCACATCTAAATAAATAATATAATACGTGGGAAAGGTATGTATGTAACAAAAAATATCAATTATTAAAAAGTTGGAGGGAAAAAAATTACAAATATTTTATTCTTAAATTTTTAACGATTAATCGATTAATTAAAAATTAATTTCCGCAGCCCTACAAATTAAATTAAAATTCCAAAAATTTGTGGATTCTAGAAAAATCTTGATAATTTTAAAAAGATTGAAACTGTTAATAAATAGCACCCTTCTATTACATTGAATATGTAAGACAACATCCTCTCATTTAATAAATAGAACCCTTCTATTACATTGAATATGTAAGACAACATCCTATCATTTAAACAAGAACAAATAAATGACATCCCAACTTAAACTCTTTAATACCTTTGGTCATTTCAATGTGGCCAAAGTAATTAACAGTCATAAGTTTTTTGTCCACCTCCAGTGTTGTCTCAGAAGCATTTCCACGATAACTCATACCAGCATTGTTTATAAGTATGTCGATGTGGCCGAATGCACCAATAGCCTGGTTGACTTTACTTGGAATGCTGGAAAGATTCTCCAAGTCAATGCTGACAATAGCTGGATTATGACATCCAGCCCTCTGGAAATGATTTTAAATAATGGGTGTTGTTTATAAAATAATGGGTGTTGACGGGTGTTGTTTATAAAATAATGGGTGTTGTTTATTAAATAATGGGTGTTGTTTATTAAATAATGGGTGTTGTTTATTAAATAATGGGTGTTGTTTATTAAATAATGGGTGTTGTTTATTAAATAATGGGTGTTGTTTATTAAATAATGGGTGTTGTTTATTAAATAATGGGTGTTGTTTATTAAATAACACGTGTTGTTTATTAAATAATGGGTGTTGTTTATTAAATAATGGGTGTTGTTTATTAAATCATGGGTGTTGTTTATTAAATCATGGGTGTTGTTTATTAAATAATGGGTGTTGTTTATTAAATCATGGGTGTTGTTTATTAAATAACGCATGTTGTTTTTAAATTTTTGAAAAACTACCTCTTTTATTTCACAACAATAATTAAAAATTTTAGGGCAATGTTTTTCAATTCTTATTCAATGGTATAGGTACTTATTTAATATTATGGGTTTATTAAATTATTTTTATAAAAGAATAATTCGTCTTGTTTGATATATTAACCTGTTTTTTCACTAGACGATCTTTCAAATCCATAAGTTTTTTGACTTGCCTGCCAGAAAGAATGAGTTTACAACCAGCATCATAAAAAACTTCTGCACACGCTGTAAATTATGCAAATGTTAGAAAATTTAAATTCAAGATATTCATTTGAATTCTCAAAAAGGAATTTAAAGCGTGTAAAAGTAAAAGGATAACTTCATTGCATGTTGTAAATGATAACTGTATGTAAATTATTACAGCTAAGGCCAACAAAAAAACAACTTTTGTTGAAATAAAATACAATTCGAAGCAGCTTCTCGGTATAAACAATCTACATTATTGAGGAAACTATGTCAAAGACGTGATTTTTTTCTTTAAAAAAAAAGTTCCGGAACACAATTTAACACAACCTGAAAAAGCAGTAAGACCAAACATTCCAGGCAGTAACTTTGTAACTGCTGTCTAGCAAAAGCAGTGATTTCCATCAAAGGAACTGTGTTGCCAGGAAAACTAGACAACCACATGCCAAAATCAAAGAGGATGCACAATGTGTTCAAAAAAAGGACAGTAACAGTGAATTATACAATGACAATCTCATTTTCCTCACAAAACTGGAGTGTGAGGTTATCATCTGTTTTACTGCTGTGCCCCTGTGAGACTTTTTTTTTCATATATTGGTGGGTTTTTTTTGGGCTGTACCCATCTATTCTGAGCATTGCTTCATAAGGACGCCATGACTTTTTTACAGGGACAAAGCAAAAAATAATACAATTCCTTTAATTCATCTAATTTTTTAAATGTATTCTTTAATTGCATGTGTATTATTTGAAATTTAACAGAGGGCGGCAAATGGTGAAACATACAATTGAAAAATCAACAAGGATGTTGGAAATAAATAGGAATCACTGAAACGTAAGATAGTGAACTAACTATTACTGTTTCTATTTGTGATGAGTTGACTTATTATGAAAGTGAATACACAAACAATTGTACCAGTTATTCCTATATACCATTTTTTAATATATTTTTGCGGCATTTGAAATCTGGCATAAATGTATGCATGAATTCAGGATAATCAAAGAATAATTTGAAGAATAAATTCATAGACAACATGCAAAGTCCTCCCCCTCCCACCCCCTACGCAACTGTAGGAAAATCAAAAACATACCCCCTCAGTTTATGCCTACTATATAGCTATAATATACAAATGGAAATACAGGTATTAAATTAAATGTTAAAACCAAAAGATGTTGTAATGCTTATATTTCCTGCTAGACCAGAGGTGGGTAAATTGCCCCCTAAGGAGTTCTGCACAGCAACATTATGGAAGCCTGCAGCAAATTTGAATTAAATCAATATATTTATGTTTATAAATCAAAATAATTTATGTTTAACTTAAAGACTTGAGCTTGTTTTGTGTTTGAACATTTTTTTTAAGGCGCTGCCCTATAATATTTCATTCATGAACCACTGAAACCTCACACTGAACCCTCACACTGAACCCTCACACTGAACACTCACACTGAACACTCACACTGAACACTCACACTGAACACTCACACTGAACACTCACACTGAACACTCACACTGAACACTCACACTGAACACTCACACTGAACACTCACACTGAACACTCACACTGAACACTCACACTGAACACTCACACTGAACACTCACACTGAACACTCACACTGAACACTCACACTGAACACTCACACTGAACACTCACACTGAACACTCACACTGAACACTCACACTGAACACTCACACTGAACACTCACACTGAACACTCACACTGAACACTCACACTGAACACTCACACTGAACACTCACTGAACACTCACTGAACACTCACTGAACACTCACTGAACACTCACACTGAACACTCACACTGAACACTCACACTGAACACTCACTGAACACTCACACTGAACACTCACACTGAACACTCACACTGAACACTCACACTGAACACTCACAACACTGAACACTCACACTGAACACTCACACTGAACACTCACACTGAACACTCACTGAACACTCACTGAACACTCACACTGAACACTCACACTGAACACTCACTGAACACTCACACTGAACACTCACACTGAACACTCACTGAACACTCACTGAACACTCACACTGAACACTCACTGAACACTCACACTGAACACTCACACTGAACACTCACACTGAACACTCACTGAACACTCACACTGAACACTCACACTGAACACTCACACTGAACACTCACACTGAACACTCACTGACACTCACTGAACACTCACACTGAACACTCACTGAACACTCACTGAACACTCACACTGAACACTCACACTGAACACTCACACTGAACACTCACACTGAACACTCACTGAACACTCACTGAACACTCACACTGAACACTCACACTGAACACTCACTGAACACTCACACTGAACACTCACACTGAACACTCACACTGAACACTCACACTGAACACTCACACTGAACACTCACACTGAACACTCACACTGAACACTCACACTGAACACTCACACTGAACACTCACACTGAACACTCACTGAACACTCACTGAACACTCACACTGAACACTCACACTGAACACTCACTGAACACTCACACTGAACACTCACTGAACACTCACACTGAACACTCACACTGAACACTCACACTGAACACTCACACTGAACACTCACACTGAACACTCACACTGAACACTCACTGAACACTCACTGAACACTCACACTGAACACTCACACTGAACACTCACACTGAACACTCACACTGAACACTCACACTGAACACTCACACTGAACACTCACACTGAACACTCACACTGAACACTCACACTGAACACTCACACTGAACACTCACACTGAACACTCACATGAACACTCACACTGAACACTCACACTGAACACTCACACTGAACACTCACACTGAACACTCACACTGAACACTCACACTGAACACTCACACTGAACACTCACACTGAACACTCACACTGAACACTCACTGAACACTCACACTGAACACTCACACTGAACACTCACACTGAACACACTGAACACTCACTGAACACTCACACTGAACACTCACACTGAACACTCACACTGAACACTCACACTGAACACTCACACTGAACACTCACACTGAACACTCACACTGAACACTCACACTGAACACTCACACTGAACACTCACACTGAACACTCACACTGAACACTCACACTGAACACTCACTGAACACTCACACTGAACACTCACACTGAACACTCACACTGAACACTCACACTGAACACTCACTGAACACTCACTGAACACTCACTGAACACTCACACTGAACACTCACACTGAACACTCACACTGAACACTCACACTGAACACTCACACTGAACACTCACTGAACACTCACACTGAACACTCACACTGAACACTCACACTGAACACTCACACTGAACACTCACACTGAACACTCACACTGAACACTCACATGAACACTCACACTGAACACTCACACTGAACACTCACACTGAACACTCACACTGAACACTCACACTGAACACTCACACTGAACACTCACACTGAACACTCACACTGAACACTCACACTGAACACTCACTGAACACTCACACTGAACACTCACACTGAACACTCACACTGAACACTCACACTGAACACTCACACTGAACACTCACACTGAACACTCACACTGAACACTCACACTGAACACTCACACTGAACACTCACACTGAACACTCACACTGAACACTCACACTGAACACTCACACTGAACACTCACACTGAACACTCACACTGAACACTCACTGAACACTCACACTGAACACTCACACTGAACACTCACACTGAACACTCACACTGAACACTCACTGAACACTCACACTGAACACACACTGAACACTCACTGAACCTCACACTGAACACTCACACTGAACACTCACACTGAACACTCACACTGAACACTCACTGAACACTGAACACTCACACTGAACACTCACACTGAACACTCACACTGAACACTCACACTGAACACTCACACTGAACACTCACACTGAACACTCACACTGAACACTCACACTGAACACTCACACTGAACACTCACTGAACACTCACACTGAACACTCACTGAACACTCACACTGAACACTCACACTGAACACTCACACTGAACACACACTGAACACTCACACTGAACACTCACACTGAACACTCACTGAACACTCACTGAACACACTGAACACTCACACTGAACACTCACACTGAACACTCACTGAACACTCACACTGAACACTCACTGAACACTCACACTGAACACTCACACTGAACACTCACACTGAACACTCACACTGAACACTCACACTGAACACTCACACTGAACACTCACACTGAACACTCACACTGAACACTCACACTGAACACTCACACTGAACACTCACACTGAACACTCACACTGAACACTCACACTGAACACTCACACTGAACACTCACTGAACACTCACACTGAACACTCACACTGAACACTCACACTGAACACTCACACTGAACACTCACTGAACACTCACACTGAACACTCACACTGAACACTCACTGAACACACACTGAACACTCACACTGAACACTCACACTGAACACTCACACTGAACACTCACACTGAACACTCACACTGAACACTCACTGAACACTCACACTGAACACTCACTGAACACTCACACTGAACACTCACACTGAACACTCACTGAACACACACTGAACACTCACACTGAACACTCACACTGAACACTCACACTGAACACTCACACTGAACACTCACACTGAACACTCACACTGAACACTCACTGAACACTCACACTGAACACTCACACTGAACACTCACACTGAACACTCACACTGAACACTCACACTGAACACTCACACTGAACACTCACACTGAACACTCACACTGAACACTCACACTGAACACTCACTGAACACTCACACTGAACACTCACACTGAACACTCACACTGAACAGTAACACTGAACACTCACTGAACACTCACACTGAACACTCACTGAACACTCACACTGAACACTCACACTGAACACTCACTGAACACTCACACTGAACACTCACACTGAACACTCACACTGAACACTCACACTGAACCCTCACACTGAACACTCACACTGAACCCTCACACTGAACACTCACACTGAAAGTTTACACAAAACAAATGAACAAACCTTCTCCTAAGCCAGAGGAAGCTCCAGTAATGAACACCACTTTGTCTCTGACTTGCTCCTTCTTTTTTCTACTGATTAGGTAAACAAGAATAGATAGCAAACCGACAGGGAGGCTGATCATTGCCCAAAGGGAGTTTACTCTAAAGTCTGACATCCTGTTTCTGTCAAGTGACATAAAGAATTTTTTTTACAGAATTACTTACCTTTTTATTTGTATTATAAAACTACTATAGTCATAGTTGCTGTTATTTTACTAAATATAACCTGAATTAAACCAGAGATGTGGGAGCAATGTATTTTAACATGTCCAATATTATGTCTCATTTCTAAATGATCCTTAAAATTAAAACGAGGCTAAACTAAATCCAATACATTTATATTAAGTAGGTTTCCAAATCTATAAATGAACACCTAAACCTGATGTTTACACCTAGAGTATTTTAGTACAATACCATTGTACCATCTACAATATTGTAGTACAATACCATTGTACCATCTACAATATTATAGCACAATACCATTGTACCATCCACAATATTGTAGTACAATACCATTGTACCATCCACAATATTGTAGTACAATACCATTGTACCATCCACAATATTGTAGTACTATACCATTGTACCATCTACAATATTGTAGTACAATACCATTGTACCATTTACAATATTGTAGTACAATACCATTGTACCATCTACAATATTGTAGTACAATACCATTGTACCATCTACAATATTGTAGCACAATACCATTGTACCATCTACAGTATTGTAGTACAATAACATTGTACCATCTACAATATTGTAGTACACTACCATTGTACCATCTACAATATTATAGCACAATACCATTGTACCATCCACAATATTGTAGTACAATACCATTGTACCATCTACAATATTGTAGTACAATACCATTGTACCATCTACAATATTGTAGTTCAATACCATTGTACCATCTACAATATTATAGCACAATACCATTGTACCATCTACAATATTGTAGTACAATACCTTTGTACCATCCACAATATTGTAGTACAATACCATTGTACCATCTACAATATTGTAGTACAATACCATTGCACCATCTACAATATTGTAGTACAATACCATTGTACCATCTACAATATTGTAGTACAATACCATTGTACCATCTACAATGTTGTAGTACAATACCATTGTACCATCTACAATATTGTAGTACAATACCATTGTACCATCTACACTATTGTAGTACAATACCATCGTACCATCTACAATATTTTATATTTCTTTTCTGACATCATAAACTTTAACTAATAACTATATCAAAATTATTAGCCATGGACCAAGCCATAGCCTATAGCGATATTAATGTCTTATATAATATTTTATATGTAAGGCTTAGCCTAGAGGCATAGGTTGTAGCAGAGTCAATAATGCGCTCACTTCACAAGCTTCACAAAGCTTGAGGTCGCGGGATCTAGCCCACGTTAAGCCACAATAAATATATAGATGAATGACTATTGCTAAAAAATCCAACGCTGACTTGCAGAGGAGATGGGTGCCGCCAAGTCTACCAAGACTCGAGAAAGTTCTAATTGAAACATTAGAGCCCCTTACGACCACGAGGTCATGGGGCTGAATAGGTTGTGGGCTAACAACTATCAGTGTCCGTAGCCGTAGGCTGTAACTTTGGGCTAATATTGTATATTTTATTATTATTAACAATATCATATATTACATTAATTTATCATTAGTCATTTATCTAATACTAAAAATGAAAATAATTATTATAGAATATGGTCATGGTATAGTATAGTAATGTAAATATATTACTATTACTAATTCAGAGTAATTCCTATTGAATTCCTTAGCCTAATCACTAGACTTAACTTAAACTTTTTTTTACTGTTAACCTACATTTTAATTTAGCCTAATATTAATATTATTATTATTAGTAGTAGCAATAAACTTACATTTTTTACTTTTACCCCTAAATTTTAAACTTTTAGTCTTAACTTCATATTAGAATTATCTTAAACTTAAACTATTGATTATTGATAACTATTTAGTATTAGGCCTATTACTATTACTAGTATTACTGACACCCCTTCTAAGACCTTCTAGTCTTAGTCATACATACTTAGTCATACTATTCCCTATTCTATGTATGAGTATGAGTGTGTGAGTGTGTTTTTTCTTACATACGGAATAATCAGTCCAAAAAGTATACAGTATACTATTACTATTATATTTATATACTTAGTAGGCCTATAGACTATAGACTTGTTATAAGTTATAACTAATGTCTAGTTTAAACTTATACTTTTACTACTAAACTATTTACTATACAGTACTATACAGTTTGAGTGTCAGTGAATGAGACAGTAGGCCTACTGTAGTACTATACAATTATACAAAACAGTTCAGTACAGTATACAGATTTTTGGTGCGATTTTTTGCCCCTCAAGCCTCAAATTAAATAAAATTTCGTCAGAACTCAAACAAAATATATTTCTTTCTAGACTTAGACGGACAATTACAGTTATACCAACTTTTATCAAAATCTAGTTATTTAAAAATGTATTTTTAAAACATTATTTCAATATTAATTATTAAGCGTCAGTTAATTTTCTAGGTAATCAAAGTCACCTACTTCTACTATTTATTTATTAAAAATTTATTCCGGTTATCGAACAAAATTTTTAAAAACTTAAGCTTTTAAAAAACAAATTTAAAATCTAACAAAACAAAACTACTTATAAAATAAATAAAAAAATTAGCTTTAAACTTTAAAAATTCAGCGATTTAAAAAAAATGGCCATATTTTCATAAGAATAATAAAATAAAAAAGGACACGCTTTTAACATAATCACTACTTTTAGTTATGTCTCATATATAAGGCAAGGACTAGAATAACATCATTAGTTAAATCATTAACCTTATCTTATATATACAGACGCTCTTTCTATGCAGAAGATAGTTGCGTCCACAGACCATGACAGATGATCTGTTGGCAAGTGATGCAGCATTCACAGGCCACGGCTTTGTGGGTTCCACGCATTACCCAGCCGCCTAACTACATGTAGTGTTAGGTACCCATTCGGAGCGGGGTGACTCAGGGACGCCCTAGGCCCCGGGAACAAACCCTTGCCTTCACACGGATTCGAACCCGTGACCATCGGTACGACAGTCCAGAAGAACCAAGAGTAAAGTAGTAATCATACATAAAGCAATTAACTCTAATTTAGAAATACAACACAAAGATAACTTAATACAACCCTCAGATAGACATATGGATAAAAACACCTTTCTTATTCCGTATGCAAGAACAAACTCATACAAATTTTCGTTCATCCCGACCAGAATTCGGGCGTGAAATGGGTTGCCTGAAGAAACCAGGAAAGCCAACACTTTATCAACATTTAAAACTCTAATAAGATTGCAGGACTAAACACAAACCATAGATAAGCGTAGGACGCAATAATCTTCTATATAGAAGGAGCGTCTGAAACAGATAAGATAAGATAAGGGATTTATAGTCAAAAACTTTGTTTTTTCAGCTATTTTTTTACCACGTTTTTATTAACTCGCTTTCGTTGGGCATTGTTTATTTGTTTAATTGACCAAGATTTTATCAAAGCTGCCAACGTAAAATTGAACCACTTCTGATGGTCCTAGAGTCTAGAGATCTGAAAATTTTACCACAGATAGATCTTGGATGACAATGCATTGTGTCAAAATTTCAGATCGATCAAATGTACCGTTATTAAATTATTGAACTTTTAAGTTTATCTATAGTCTATATAAAAGCATCTGTACCGTCGGCTTTTGTTGACATCCGTGAGTTCGCCCCGTGACCACATCACAATGTTTTTAAAACGTTGGGCGGGCGCTTGTGAGGTGTTTGGTAAAAATAAATAGAGGTAACAAAATATTTTTTTAAAACCAGGTTGTTATAAGTGGACTAAAAAGAAGAAAATAATTTAAAACTTATTAGTTCAAGTACTTCGATTTAATATGACTAAAAACGTGGGGTGGGTGTTTGGTATAAAAATTAAAGATTTCTAATTTAGAAGGCAAAAGAGAGATCTATAAGTGAGAGAATGAGTGAACCGCATATGTTAAACCTCTTAAGCGCCCGCCCCACGTTTTTAGTCATTTAAATCGAAGTACTTGAACTAATAAGTTTTAAATTATTTTCTTCTTTTTAGTCCGCTTCTAAAAACGTGGTTTTTAAAAATCTCTTTTTTTTTACTTCTATTTATTTAAAACTTGTAATAAAAAACTCTTTAAAATTCACGTCTGAAGCCCACACATCTATTTTTTTACCACTATTTTTTTTATACCAAACACCTCATAAGCGCCCGCCCAACGTTTTATTCCACGGTGTTGTGTTCACGTGGTGAACTCATGGATGTCAACAAAGCAGACGGGTACCGATGCTTATATATAGACTATAGATAAACTAAAAATGCAATAATTTCAATTCGGTACATTCGATCGATCTGAAATTTTGATACAATGCATTGTCATCCAAGATCTATCTGTGGTGAAATTTTGAGATCTCTAGGACCATCAGAAGTGGTTCAATTTTACGTTACAATATTTGAAGGAAGGGTGGATACAACATACAAACAATGTGACTTAAATAAAAGTGTGTAATAATAAGAAGATAATACTTATAGTCTAGTAATAGGCTATTGGTAATAGGTATTAGTATTAGGAGCCATTTGTTTAGCCTAATGATAATAATTGTCATCTTTAACCTTTTAATTATATAAAATATATTAAAGTGACAATTCCCTAGCCTATTAATTAATATAAATAAATGATGAGCCTTACCAGGACCTTACATTTAATTTGATATCTTTCATCTTAATTCTTTACTTAACTAGTTGCTTAGTCCAACTTTTAGGTCTTAGGTGATAGTGCAGTGCAGCATGCTTAATAAAACATATATCTAAATAACAAAATCTAGACACCATATATCTAAATAAAAAAATGTAGACATATATCTAAATCCATTATTATATTCCTGTTCAAGGTTTCTAATCTGTTTTGTGTTGTATCTAATCATAAATTTGTGTAACATATAAAAAAACTTCACATTTTTCTGTCTTTTACCTGAAATGCTCTAAAATGATCTAAAATGCCTTGATCATCAGCACATTATCTGAATGTTAATGAACTCAATTATAATAATTATATTCTTCAAAGAAAAAAACACAAATGACAACAAAATGTATAAATAGAAATTTTATTGATACAATCCACACACAAATACAAAAAGACATTGCAATTAATTATTCAATATTTGCGTAACCCTGGAATGTATTAATATTAACAATATAATTACAAAATGTGTTTTTAAAACTATAATAAAAACAAAAGTTATTAGAAAATGATTAAGTGTTAAAAATTAAAATATTAATGGAATGAATCTTTATTAAAAAGGAAACAAATTTTATTAATTTCAAAATTTTATAAAGAACAGTATTTGCATTAACTAAAAAGTCAAAATTTTATTTTAAGCAATACAAAACAAACTGATCATTTTTGTGCTACATTGTTTCAATGTGTGCGTCATTTACTGCATGTCCATTTACTGGAAACTTTTCAAACTATGTGTGCCAAAAAAAAATGATGCCCTCTTTACAAGTTTTGCATTTCATTTGCAAAATTAAAAAAATAAAATAACCTATTACTTTGAAATATAAAACCACACAGGAATTTAATGAACTTTAAGAATGATGCAAAAATCTCTGATACCCTGATTTGCACAATTTGTGAATGCAATGTTTTGTTTAAGCTTAGAACAAACTTATCATACTTGCAGAATTTTTTCAATTTGCTTATTATAAAAGCCTAAATAAGTACAACAGACATTAAAATGATAAACTGTTTTTTTTAAAAATCAATTAGAAATGTGTATACCTTTTTTATTTGCAATGTCATATATTTTTTATGTGTACCATGGAAACAATTATTATAAATTTCAATTATAAAATAACTGAAATTGTAAAAAACCTATGTGGCTATGGCAACCATCATAAAAAAGGCATGATGACCAAGAAATGGAAGAAGCTATTTGATTGGCTGTTATAATAACCTGTCACTCAATTTCAAGACTTGTATTTTTAGGCCAATAGATTGGCTGTCATCTCAAAAAGGTTTTAATATAAATTATTAATTTTATCGAAAAAACCCCCTAAAAAACAGATGGATAGGATAATAATAGGATTTCACAATACTGTCTAAAAGAAATAATAGTCAAGTTTATATAAATCAAGCTGCCATTTCAAAAATACTCAATACAAATGTATAATTTTTTTAAACGATAGCCTAAGTGCATACAGGATTTAAAAAGAAAAAAAATTTAAGGGAAGGGGTTTTAAGCTATGACCTCAAATTAATTTCAAATTCTGAAATACATGTATATAAAAAAAGATTTGATAATTTACAAACACAGTAATTGTTCCCCTCCTTAATTTGGACAAATTTCATCTTCATGTTTACAACTTTAAACTTTCTTGAACCTACTGAAAAGTGATTTTAATTTTCTTATGATCTTTTGAATGATCACTTTTGATAGAAATGAAGAAATTAAAAGAATGAAGCTAAATGAAAATCTACAACTAAAAAATACACAATATTAAGTATGCTTGAAAAACATCCTTTATAATTCTTTTTAAAAAGACAATAATAATGTTCTTATTGGTATTTACAAATGAAAATAATTCTACATAATACCACTTACAAAAAGCAAGAGAAAATTAGGTGTGTATTTCTTGTATACATTAATGCAAATACACTCGTAGTATGAATGTCACCAAATAAAAAAATTAGTGAATAAAATAATAACATTAATCCTTATTTTATAACTTTATATTTTCTTGTCTTATATATTGCAAACACCTCTCCTATACAGAAGATTATTGCAGCCTACACTTATCCATATGTCTGGTATTGCATTTTTAATAGAATTTTGAATGTCAATAGTGTGTTGGTTTTCCTAGTTTGTTTAGGCACTCTATTCCGTGTCCCAATGCCAGATAGAAAGAAGTAGGATTTGTATGTTTGTTCTTGCATTTGGAACAATAAAAGTTATTTTTATCCATATGTCTGAGTGTTGTATTGGATCAAGGGTTTCCAAAGTACGGCCCGCAGGCTAAATGAAAGTTATGTACTGTTATGTGTACGAAATTCAATGATGTCTGATGGCAAAATTGTAGAAATATTGTTGTTGTAATGACATAAAGCCTGTAACTCGATGTACATCCTTTTTGTTTCTTAATTAATGAACTCATACTTTTACTTCATGGATTACGGCCCCTCTTTGGACATCCCTGTATTAGATTATCTAACTTCAAATCATGAATCTCTGGTTGTCTAACTTCAAATCATGAATTTCTGGTGAAGTGAAACTCAAAAGCTGCACAGCAATTTATTTTTAGGGATTATGCATACATTACATATGTACTGAAAGGAAAGGTTATCTGTTTTAATAGCAAATAAATTTTTATTCATGGGTATTGGTCATGACTAACACTTCAAGGACCATATCTATGTGAAACTAAAAAAGCCTTAAATAGGTTTTGAGGTTGGATAGCTCTCTGTAATATTGGGGAAACAACATATTATTATTTTCATACATATGATGACTTGTTTATTGTACATAAATTTGTAATAAATAATGTGTAGTTAGTGGTAGTGGATTGCTCACATACATTTAATAAGTGGATGGCTTTTGTGCATATATGTAATTTGTGAATGGCCCATGAGATTATATATGAAGACCACAAGGGAAAAAACGGCTAAGTGACATTTTTTGAAATTTTTTAGTTACATCATGTATCTGATAGAGGATCAAAAATAGAATGTTCTGAATGAGGTTTTATGAAAAAAAATTTGTCTCTAACCCAATTAAAAATTCAAATCTATTTAGTTAATTTAAAAGAAATATGTATAATTTTGAACCTTAAAACTTGAATATCTCAAAACTACAAAAATGTGACATAGCCGTTTCTTTCCTTGAGCTCTTCATATATATAATAAGTAATACGTGGACAGCTCAAACTACATATTTCTTGGACAGCTCAAACTACATATTTCGTGGACAGCTCAAACTACATATTTCTTGGACAGCTCAAACTACATATTTCTTGTTTCTACAGATTAAAAATAATATGGAAAATATTCTTTTTAAATTTAAATTCTTTTTTTTTCATTTACTGCATAAATAAATGATATAGCCACATATTTTAAAATAATCCTGCTAAGGATGCCATTGCCTATAGAGAAATAAATTTCTAACCAGATGTCAACAATAATAACAAGAGTTTTGAGATTCATTCCCACATTTAACCTATTTGAGAATTTGATCCCCAAGTCTTAATCTGATCCATTTATTTATTGTTTTAATTTTGCTGAATAGAAATTAATAATATCTATTTGTATTATATTTGTCTGAATATTCCAAGTATAAAAACACTCAAGGGGATGCAACCCTTGTCTTCTAATTGTAAATGTAAGTCATCTTCAAGGTCCATGCCCACTTGCAGGGCATTTTATTGAAAGGTATTGGAGGAATATTGATCTCTAAGCCTGAAGAGCTACGAGTCCATTGGAATGGTAGAGAGTACCCCAACATGGTAATCACTGTGGCTTCTGATGGTATTGGATCAGCAAGTGTCAAGGTAGATGTGCTTGGCCACTTCAAGACAATGGCGTAAACATTTTTACCTTTCTCCATCTTTTTAGAAGTATACCTGAAATAATTGGGTCACAATAAATTATTGTAATTGTAAGGTAAAGAGGATAAATCTTTTTTTTTAATTCATATTTTTTTAGAGCTTATTGATGGGATTTTTCTCAGACTACTAACTTTCAATATGACACTGAGATGACTCCTATCTTAAAATGTTGATAGTTACATGTTGTCCCTCACTACTGACTGATTTGGTTAAATGAGTTTATTCAAACCAGCTAGTATTTTTAAACCCACCATCTCTGGACAAACTTTACTATTGCAGTCAAGTGCACAAAATATATCTTGTATAAAATACTAATAATAAATATTTTACAAATGTTTCAATGTTTTAAACAGAAAGAAAACAAATGAATATATCCAAATTTGTTTCATTGTACCACATTTGTTTTGTACGGTTTTATTAATGAAATTCACTCGACTGAATAACTAACAATAATCTTCTGTGTAAAAGGAGCATTTGTAACAGATAACAAACTTACCAAACGTCTGGATTGACCGAATCATTTTGGTGAGTCCACGGTTTTGTTGCATAGATTCCTTCCCCGTTGACTCCAAGCCACTGACCCATCTGTCTAAGTCTCTCCTCAAATATGGGAACTATGGTTCCTTCTTTAGTTGGCCCAACATTGATCAACAAGTTACCACCACAACTAAAAATTATGTAAGTTTAATCAAATGAATTCTATTTTTATTATTATATTTTTATTGTTTTCTTTTAAATGCATTTATAAATTCCATTATAATAATACAAATAAGAAAAGTGGCACTTTTTCATACCTCACCAATACACATGAGAAAAATAACACTTTTTCTTACCTCACCAATTCACAAGAGACAAATTACACTTTTTCTTACCTCACCAATACACAAGAGAAAAATGACACTTTTTCTTACCTCACCAATACACAATAGAAAAATGACACTTTTTCTTATCTCACCAATACACAAGAGAAAAATGACACTTTTTCTTACCTCACCAATACACAAGAGAAAAATGACACTTTTTCTTACCTAACCACCTGAGCTATTAGTGTTGTCACTTCTTCCATTGTATGTACATCAGCTATTTTTAGATCCCGTCTAAATTCCCAAGCTTTCTTGTCCATGGTAGTTGGGTCTTCAAATTTGTGCTTCTGAAGTGTTTCTGAAACAAGGGAAGCAAATGTTCATTTTTATAAATAAGTGAATCAAAGAATTTAAAACATAAAAGTGACCTGACAATCAGGGGTGTAACAAGACATTGTGCTGTAGGGGTCATCTTTTGACTGTAGCGTCCAATTCTGGACATAACGGAACTTGAAATATGTCCCTACATATGCACCAGCTCACTACAGAACAAAATAATTTGTGAACATTTGGTGAACCTAAACTGAAGATCACTTTTGCTTCAATCCCAAGGGTTTTTAAGTTTTCACAGCTTATAGAAAAGTGCTAAGTTACCTTCAATGGTGTCGTTGGGGGATTATACGGAGAAAAGTTTTTTTTAAAACGACTTAACTCTTCATACAGGAATGTTATTTCATGTCCATTTACATTATCGAAATAAAATACTTTTCAAACCAATAAACTCCCAACCATATTAAGTGGATGTTTGCTTTTGGAACCCTCAAAGTCTCTCTTTGTCTTTGCATTTTCTCGCCATTTTTTAAAATTTTTATGTGGGCAGATCCTAATAAGCACAAAATCTGCCACCACACAAGTGACACCTCTCTTGTGCAATGCCAGTCAACTGCTGTGAGCTGCAGTGACACCTCTCTTGTGCAATGCCAGTCAACTGCTGTGAGCTGCAGTGACACCTCTCTTGTGCAATACCAGTCAACTGCCATGAGCTGCAGTGACACCTCTCTTGTGCAATGCCAGTCAACTGCTGTGAGCTACAGTGACACCTCTCTAGTGCAATGCCAGTCAACTGCTGTGAGCTGCAGTGACACCTCTCTTGTGCAATGCCTGTCAACTGCCGTGAGCTGCAGTGACACCTCTCTTGTGCAATGCCAGTCAACTGCCATGAGCTGCAGTGACACCTCTCTTGTGCAATGCCAGTCAACTGCTGTGAGCTGCAGTGACACCTCTCTAGTGCAATGCCAGTCAACTGCTGTGATCTGCAGTGACACCTCTTTTGTGCAATGCCAGTCAACTGCCGTGAGCTGCAGTGACACCTCTCTTGTGCAATGCCATTCAACTGCCGTGAGCTGCAGTGACACCTCTCTTGTGCAATGCCATTCAACTGCCGTGAGCTGCAGTGACACCTCTCTTGTGCAATGCCATTCAACTGCCGTGAGCTGCAGTGACACCTCTCTTGTGCAATGCCATTCAACTGCCGTGAGCTGCAGTGACACCTCTCTTGTGCAATGCCATTCAACTGCCGTGAGCTGCAGTGACACCTCTCTTGTGCAATGCCAGTCAACTGCTGTGATCTGCAGTGACACCTCTCTTGTGCAATGCCATTCAACTGCCGTGAGCTGCAGTGACACCTCTCTTGTGCAATGCCAGTCAACTGCTGTGATCTGCAGTGACACCTCTCTTGTGCAATGCCAGTCAACTGCTGTGATCTGCAGTGACACCTCTCTTGTGCAATGCCAGTCAACTGCTGTGATCTGCAGTGACACCTCTCTTGTGCAATGCCAGTCAACTGCTGTGATCTGCAGTGACACCTCTCTTGTGCAATGCCAGTCAACTGCCGTGAGCTGCAGTGACACCTCTCTTGTGCAATGCCAGTCAACTTGGACAACAATCAAAACGAAGGGGTTACAGTGATGATAGTTGAATTCATGTCTTTTAATGTTACAATATTTTCCTTTTGTCACCTCACCGGAATTATGTTTCAATAGAAACTTAAAAGTTGTTTAAAGACTTTAGCAATTTCACTAGGACACACGGAACAATGGGCCTCTAAGGGAAATGCCCTGTCTAAGGACAGGATAATGGTTAAAAAGTTATAAAGTACCAAAATGTACAGTGTAAGACTATTTGTCATTGGCAACCATTCATTTAACCTCATAACGACTCCCCAATACTTAGGTTCATTCATAATAATGGTAATGTGATAAAACATATTATAAAATTGCTAATCACTTCATCAAACAAATCATGCAATTGCTGCTGTGTAAATAAACCTCCAAAAACACATGCACATACATTCTCATTTATTAGCACACATGCACACACAATCTCAGTTATAAGCACATGTCATGTTAATAAAAACATTTTAAGCACTTTAACATATATTGGCACCACATTACATTTCATTTATGGTGACTGTCACTTATTTCAATGCTTTTCGCAGTCCCCCAATGCGGTGACATTAACAGTTACTACCATTAGGGCTGTGACATAACCAGGTACTACCATAAAGTCAGTGACATAAACACGTACTAACATAAGGTCAGTGACATAACCAGGTACTAACATAAGGTCAGTGACATAACCAGGTACTACCATAAGGTCAGTGACATAACCAGGCACTACCATAAAGTCAGTGACATAACCAGGTACTACCATAAAGTCATTGACATAACCAGGCACTACCATAAAGTCAGTGACATAACCAGGCACTACCATAAAGTCAGTGACATAACCAGGCACTACCATAAAGTCAGTGACATAACCAGGTACTACCATAAAGTCAGTGACATAACCAGGTACTACCATAAAGTAATTGACATAACTAGGCATTACCATAAAGTCATTGACATAACCAGGCACTACCATAAAGTCATTGACATAACCAGGCACTACTATAAAGTCAGTGACATAACCAGGTACTACCATAAGGTCAGTGACATAACCAGGCACTACCATAAAGTCAGTGACATAACCAGGTACTACCATAAAGTCATTGACATAACCAGGCACTACCATAAAGTCAGTGACATAACCAGGCACTACCATAAAGTCAGTGACATAACCAGGCACTACCATAAAGTCAGTGACATAACCAGGTACTACCATAAAGTCAGTGACATAACCAGGTACTACCATAAAGTAATTGACATAACTAGGCACTACCATAAAGTCATTGACATAACCAGGCACTACCATAAAGTCATTGACATAACCAGGCACTACTATAAAGTCAGTGACATAACCAGGTACTACCATAAGGCCAGTGACATAACCAGGCACTACTATAAAGTCAGTGACATAACCAGGTACTACCATAAAGTCAGTGACATAACCAGGTACTACCATAAAGCCAGTGACATAACCAGGTACTACCATAAAGTCAGTGACATAACCAGGTACTACCATAAGGCCAGTGACATAACCAGGTACTACCATAAAGTCAGGGACATAACCAGGTACTACCATAAAGTCAGTGACATAACCAGGTACTACCTGATTATTTAGGTTAATTATACAGTAGAGCAGTGTTTCTCAATCTGCGTGTCGCGACACATTAGTGTGTCGTGAGAGATTTCCAGGTGTGTTGCGAGATTTAGTAAAATTATTTAACATTGCTAGTGTTCTGAGCTCTAAAGTTATTATGAAATTTTAAAATAAAGCAAAATGTTTGTTAAATAAATCTACAATGAAATCAGTAATCACGTGTGTTTCCCGTGGGTCAGGACGTTAGATTCGGTTGGGGTCTGTGTACGCCATTTCCTTTTTTCATTCTTTCTAGCGGTGTAGTTGGCTTGAAATGTTTCATTCAGTAAGAGATTGAACTTGAAAGTATTATTTTAAAGTAGGCTAAGCCGGCATTTTAAGCAAGTTAACATAATTTTATATTAACTTGCTTCAAATGCCGCCTTAATTAGTTTATCTGATAACTAATAATTAAATTAATTACTGCATCCCAGTTCATGTGAACTGTTGCCTTTAGTGTATTTTGATGATGAAAATTACTGAAATGAATACGAATCGTTAGTTCATAAACTTCCAATGAAAATATCAATTGTAATAAGAATAAAACTTTAAGTATTAATGTTAAGGTCTATCAGTAACTCTATAAGGTTCATTCACCCTACGTTTTGCCTCCGTGTAAACTAAGGTTGTTAACGGTTAGCCGGTTAACCGGTCCTCAGATCAGGACTGGTACCGTTTAATCAGGATCGGTTAACCGCAACTTTACTGTTAAGATGCAGGGCAGCATACGAGACTAACGCGAGCGACGGTGACATCAAATCGCTTTCTCCAAATTTTCTCCAAGGAAGAAAACATTTCGCGCCCCCCGCGCGACTGTAAATAGTTTCATTGGTCTATAAAAATTTTATAAGTACACCTCTGCATAACGGTCAAACGATCTCCCCTTTACGGAGCCTCGCGCCCCTCCTGGGGGGCGCGCCCCACAATTTGAGAAACACTGGGCTAAAGAATTTTCTTTAAAATTTGCTTAGTTGTCGAGGCACTGTACGAGAGCTAATACATAGTGCACGTTTCATGTGAACAACAATCAAGGCCACGACTGTTTCTATTTATATTAATTTTTGTCGGTTTCTTATAAAGACAAAGAAAGCTATAAAACCATATGACCTAACATAAAACCGTGACCTAACAGCATTCTCTGGTCACCGGTTTATAGTCTGTTTCCCGCATCCAAAAAATTGATCGGCCGAGCCGCTTAGTGAAGTACCTACGAGAGTCATTTGATAGACGTAGTAAAGATACGGGATTAATCGGTCCTCAAATTCGAGTTCGGTCATTTAGTGACAGTTTTCCTGCAAGTCAAAGGCATTAGACGTAAGCTTACAACATTAATATCAAAACTGATATTTGCTTTTAAAAATTGTAATTGTTATGCGTTGGAATGAGAGTACCGCGAGTGTAGCTCAAACACTATTGGAACAGGAAAAATGGGGGGGGACGTCGTGTGCGCCGCAAAATTCAATCATACTGGCGAGTTGCCGATTGAAAAATAATATGGTATTTAAATAAATTCATTTTTATCATCACTGTTTACTCCGTAAGCTTCATAATTTTATTATTATTACTTTTTAATTCGCGAGTTGACCGGCATCACACACAAGACACACGAGAGTCACATGACGTCCCAATGGACGAGGCGAGGCGAGGGTTTTTTAAACGTAGGAAAAATAGCTCGCTAACTTTAACCAACAGTTTAACCGGTCCTCTTATTTAGAACGGTTAATCATGAGTCTTAAAAAAAAATTTTAATTGACTATTAACCATCACTGTTTACTTAACCCTTTGCAATTTTGTTTTTGTTTTTTTTTGTTGTAAATTTGCTGAATTGAGACCAAAAAGAAAAAGAGCTGAACGCAAGCAGGGGAAGCGGGCTTTGATGCCACACGACGGGAGGCAAAAAATTATCTCTTTGGTTCTCAAAACATAAGGCATATAGGGACTTGCGGTTAACCGGTCTTTTTTTTTACGCTAACCGGTCCTCAAAAACGAGCGGTCTTAACAACCTTAGTGTCAACCTCCCCAAGAACCTACCATAAAGCTACACTATTAAAATTATAAAAGGAATATTTTTTCAACATTCAAGTTTTGTTGGTTATTATTTAGAATTTTCAAGTAAGTTAATAATATTTGCATGCTTTTGATGTTTTTTTCAATTTAGCCATGGACAAGTTTTTAATAAAATCTTCTACTCAAAAAGAAATCCATTTGCAGTCAGTGAAGAAGTCAATTTGACGACCAAAGAGGAGGAGCAGCTGATCGAATTACGACATAACAAATTCTATCAAACAACGTTCACCAACACGACTTAGAAGAATTCTGGCTTGCAATCATGAAAGTCTTCCCTTTAGTCAGTTTGAAAGCAGTGGAAACTCTGTTGCCATTTTCATCTTCTTGGTTCTGTGAATTTGGCTTTTCAGCGTTAACTGAAATCAAGTCCAAGAATCGAGAGAGACTCCTTACAGTTGATGATGAGTTGCGCGTTTGCTTGTCAACTTTGGAGCCCCGATGGAATATGATGTGTTCCCTCAAGCAGGCACATCCATCACACTGAGATATCACAGTAATATACATCACAGTAATATACATCACAGTAATATACATCACAGTAATATACATCACAGTAATATACATCACAGTAATATACATCACAGTAATATACATCACAGTAATATACATCACAGTAATATACATCACAGTAATATACATCACAGTAATATACATCACAGTAATATACATCACAGTAATATACATCACAGTAATATACATCACAGTAATATACATCACAGTAATATACATCACAGTAATATACATCACAGTAATATACATCACAGTAATATACATCACAGTAATATACATCACTGTGCTAGGTCCCTTACTCTTTTTAATTTATATAAATGATTTACCCAACAACATCTCAACAGGTACAAAAGTTAGGTTATTTGCTGATGATTGTATAATCTATAGAACAATTAAATCAGAACAAGATAGCAAAATTTTACAAAAAGACTTAGATGAATTGATAAAATGGGAAACTAACTGGAGTATGTCTTTCCACCCAGAAAAGTGTCAACTGTTAAGAGTAACAAAGAAAAAGAAACAAATAAATTCAAAATATTACATTCATGGAAAAGAACTGACCCAAACTAAAGATGCAAAATACTTAGGAGTCTTAATAAATGAGAAACTATCATGGAATCCCCATGTCAATGAAGTTATTAAAAAATCAAACAAAACCTTAGGCTTTATAAAAAGGAACTTTAACAAATGTAATAGAGATATAAAACTAAAATGCTACCTCACTTTGGTGAGACCTGTACTAGAATATGCATCTTCTGTATGGGACCCATCCACCAAAGAAAACATTGATAAACTAGAACAAATTCAAAAAAGAGCTGCCAGATTCATTACTGGAGAATATTCGAAACTGACAAGAATAACACCATTAGTTAAATCATTAAACCTTGAAACACTAGAGGATAGAAGAACCAAGAGCAAAGTAGTAATCATACATAAAGCAATTAATTCTAATTTAGAAATACAACACAAAGATAACTTAATACAACCCTCAGATAGACATAAGGATAAAAACACCTTTCTTATTCCGTATGCAAGAACAAACACATACAAGTTTTCCTTCTTCCCGTCCGGAATTCGGGCGTGGAATGGGTTGCCTGAAGAATCCAGGAAAACCAACACTTTATCAACATTTAAATCTCTAATAAAAATGCAGGACTAAACACAAACCATAGATAAGCGTAGGACGCAATAATCTTCTGTATAGAAGGAGCGTCTGTAAACAGATAAGATAGATAAGATCACAGTAATATACATCACAGTAATATACATCGCAGTAATATACATCACAGTAATATACATCACAGTAATATACATCACAGTAATATACATCACAGTAATATACATCACAGTAATATGTAAAAAAATGTTATCTTTTTAATAAAAAAAGTTATACTTATTTTTGTGTGTCGCGAAAATTCTTGAATATTCTTAGTGTGTCATTAACTAAAAATTTTGAGAAACACTTCAGCAACATTTTCAGAGTAACATCTCATAAAACATTTGCAGTAAATTTGGTCAAATAAAATAATGCTTTGGTCTTAAAATACCTTTCTTTCATTCTACCAAAAATGCACCTTACCCCTGTAGAGAGAAAAAAGAGCTTCCTGAAGCGAATGGCCACTATAGGCCCCCTTTTCCTATGTCACCTCTTACTAGTTATACTGCTGGAGTATAGACACAATGGAACATTCTAAATACATCAATTTTCTTTAAAAGTTAAGAGTTATTTCATCTTACTTGGGTTGTAATGGTCATCACAAGTGAAGTAGCCGCCATGTTTACACATGATGCCATTGTTGCCCCATCTGTCATTGGTGACAACCTCTTCTTTCACAGGGCTAAAGAAAAGACATCATTGATAGAACCAAGATGTTCACAGCTCATGTTACATCACATCAAGTTTTGTAGTCAAATTGAAATAATTCTACTAATAAAACAAACACGTAAAAAACCAAGTTTTTGACTATAAATCCTTTATGTACGAGAAGTAACTAAAAGAATGTTCATTATAATATGCAGCGCAAGACCATCCAAAAATACAAAATTGTAGTTGTGTCGTAAAACATGTTTAATATAATGCGCACCGATCAGGAATATGTTTATAAAAAGGGTTGTCAATAAAATATGCACCTTATTGCGCGACAGAAAGGTTGTTCAATATAATACGCACCGCGACGCTCTATCTCAAAAAATAACATGATACATAGAGATAAATAAAATAATCTAAAAATTCAATAATTCAATTACGGTACATGCGATCGATCTGAAATTTCGATACATCGTTTTTATCATTGGCACGAAACTGCCTGCTAAATTTCAGCTCGCTAGCTTACGAGGAAGTGGGTTAAAAATCGATCCAAAGTTTTGGCGACAAGCAAGCAAGGGCGCAAGCAGACACCACGAGTTAATATAAAGGATTTAAAAATAGTTTAATTTTGATGTTCGGTTAAAAACATTTATTTGAAGTTGTATTATAAGATAACAACTGCAAGGAGATGCTAAAACCTTGTAAGATTAAAACTGTACATTTGAAAAGATTTAGTTTGATGACTTTAGAGCATGTAGGCAAGTTCCACTAATGCAATTTCAAAATCTTTTTTTTTACTCTAGATTATTATTTAATTTTCAAAAAGTATGTCTAAACAAAATTGGACTTAGGACTTTGAGAGTTACTGCCACAATGAGTTGTTATAAGAAAATTTATGATCAAAACACCATTGGCTACCCATCTATTATACTTTACATATTAATATTAGGGATCAGCCGGATATGGTTTTTTACTATTTGCCGAATCTGGATAGTTTGACCCTAATATTTGCCGGATCCGGATTCCGGATATCACCACATTTAAGTGTAAGAGCTAATAGGGTGTACTTTACTACTTCACATCAAGTATTTCATACTATTTATTAAAATATTTATTATCCTAAAAATGAAGAGTATCTGCTATCGACGTTGTTGCATTGTCAAAGTCAACGATGAACATTTTGCAATGAATTGAATGAACGAACTTGAAGAAGTTCAACGAGCTGTGTAGTGTGTACCAAGCGAACAGTGTTGTACTGAGTGTGTAGTGTGATGACAGAAGTGTGACCTAGAACCATAATAAAACTGTTCTTTTATTCAGACAATTTAAGTTTAATATGCTGTTATTTAACTTAGTTTGTTATCTTATGTAGTAAAGAAATATCTATACTTGTAACTTTTTAACTTAATATATTTTTCTCGTATTGAAATTGATTCTTTTACTATATTTTGAGTAGATTTGAATGATTTGAATGGATCAACACTTGTTAATTTGTTTATTTTGTTATATATTAATAATTTAATGTATAACTTAATTTGTTACTTAACTTATTTTGTATAATTATTATATTCACAATAGACTAGAGTTTTAAAATTATAAGACTGAATAAGATATAACACGTAAGACAAGCAACATTTTTCATTTTTAAGTTCGCAAATCAAATCACAATTGCAACTGCCATTTAAAGTTCAACGGGAAAAAAAACAACAACAATGAATATAAAATTATTAAAATGATATAACTTAAATCATATAAGTAAAATGTTTAAATTTGAATACTGAATTGAAAGTATTGAAAGATTGACTACTGTCAACGTACTAGTCAATGACAAAGAAATTAAAAACGAAAGCCAACTCTCAGCCTGTCCCAGTTTCCAAGGCTCCTGTTTAACTATATAGTTTATAGTATAAACTAATAATTACAAATTAACTTAAAATTATTATTTTTTAAACATAAAATAAGTATTTTTTAACATAAAATTATCATTTTGTAACATAAAATTAATATATCAGCTATAACAATGAAAATAATTTAATGACATGAGTAAATAAAATAGTTACTAGTTAGTAAATTCCGGTTAAACTTTGTGTTGTTGAAGAAAATTCTTGTTAAATGTACTGATTTCTGGTTATTGTTTTTTTTTATTTACTTTTTAATACTTTTTATATATTTAATTTTGTTTATAAAATAATTAATATTAAATTAATTTAATTTAATTGTCAAAATTCTTTACTACATTGATATCTGGATACTATTCGGATCTGCCATAGGTATTTGCCAAATCCGGATAATGACGAAAATCCTAATATTTGGTCCGGATATCCGGCATTCCGGATATTCGGCTGTCCCCTAATTAATATCACTTCAAATTAATCCTCATTTAGATGAATCACGTCTTGACTCAAACTTTCATTTAGATGAATCACGTCTTGACTCAAACTTTCATTTAGATGAATCACGTCTTGACTCAAACTTTCATTTAGATGAATCACGTCTTGACTCAAACTTTCATCTCTGAATCACATATTTCACAAAATGTATGACTGTAAAAAGAAGAAAATTAAAACTCACCTGTCATTATAAAGCCAAGCTAGGAACTGTGTGGCATTCCAGTAAGTGTCTGGTCCATTAGGTCCATCAGACCAGATAAGATCTGGCTTGTAGGTGTTGACAAGTTCATACAGCTCTGGCAATGTTTTGGTCTAATAAATTGTACATTGTACAGTACACTAGTAATAATTGGATTTTTTAGGGAAATCACTTATGTCATACATTTCAAAAGATGAAATGAATATTAATCTGTAATAATCTAACACTTTATTTCTGTTATATTATATTTGTATTTTACTGTGTGTTTGTAGTATTTAGCCTTATTAGGTCAAGTCTGTAAATCCACTGAAGAGAAACTTAAATAGGAGAACTGACCAATACATTGATTGTGGGCCCTGAAGATTACGTGAAATGACCAATACATTGATTGTGGGCCCTGAGGATTACGTGAAATGACCAATACATTGATTGTGGGCCCTGAAGATTACGTGAAATGACCAATACATTGATTGTGGGCCCTGAGGATTACGTGAAATGACCAATACATTGATTGTGGGCCCTGAGGATTACGTGAAATGACCAATACATTGATTGTGGGCCCTGAGGATTACGTGAAATGACCAATACATTGATTGTGGGCCCTGAGGATTACGTGAAATGACCAATACATTGATTGTGGGCCCTGAGGATTACGTGAAATGACCAATACATTGATTGTGGGCCCTGAGGATTACGTGAAATGACCAATACATTGATTGTGGGCCCTGAGGATTACGTGAACTGACCAATACATTGATTGTGGGCCCTGAAGATTACGTGAAATGACCAATACATTGATTGTGGGCCCTGAGGATTACGTGAAATGACCAATACATTGATTGTGGGCCCTGAGGATTACGTGAACTGACCAATACATTGATTGTGGGCCCTGAGGATTACGTGAACTGACCAATACATTGATTGTGGGCCCTGAGGATTACGTGAACTGACCAATACATTGATTGTGGGCCCTGAGGATTACGTGAACTGACCAATACATTGATTGTGGGCCCTGAAGATTACGTGAACTGACCAATACATTGATTGTGGGCCCTGAGGATTACGTGAAACTGACCAATACATTGATTGTGGGCCCTGAGGATTACGTGAACTGACCAATACATTGATTGTGGGCCCTGAGGATTACGTGAACTGACCAATACATTGATTGTGGGCCCTGAGGATTACGTGAACTGACCAATACATTGATTGTGGGCCCTGAGGATTACGTGAACTGACCAATACATTGATTGTGGGCCCTGAGGATTACGTGAACTGACCAATACATTGATTGTGGGCCCTGAGGATTACGTGAACTGACCAATACATTGATTGTGGGCCCTGAGGATTACGTGAACTGACCAATACATTGATTGTGGGCCCTGAGGATTACGTGAACTGACCAATACATTGATTGTGGGCCCTGAGGATTACGTGAACTGACCAATACATTGATTGTGGGCCCTGAGGATTACGTGAACTGACCAATACATTGATTGTGGGCCCTGAAGATTACGTGAACTGACCAATACATTGATTGTGGGCCCTGAAGATTACGTGAAATGACCAATACATTGATTGTGGGCCCTGAGGATTACGTGAACTGACCAATACATTGATTGTGGGCCCTGAGGATTACGTGAACTGACCAATACATTGATTGTGGGCCCTGAGGATTACGTGAACTGACCAATACATTGATTGTGGGCCCTGAGGATTACGTGAACTGACCAATACATTGATTGTGGGCCCTGAGGATTACGTGAACTGACCAATACATTGATTGTGGGCCCTGAGATTACGTGAACTGACCAATACATTGATTGTGGGCCCTGAGGATTACGTGAACTGACCAATACATTGATTGTGGGCCCTGAGGATTACGTGAACTGACCAATACATTGATTGTGGGCCCTGAGGATTACGTGAACTGACCAATACATTGATTGTGGGCCCTGAGGATTACGTGAACTGACCAATACATTGATTGTGGGCCCTGAGGATTACGTGAACTGACCAATACATTGATTGTGGGCCCTGAGGATTACGTGAACTGACCAATACATTGATTGTGGGCCCTGAGGATTACGTGAACTGACCAATACATTGATTGTGGGCCCTGAGGATTACGTGAACTGACCAATACATTGATTGTGGGCCCTGAGGATTACGTGAACTGACCAATACATTGATTGTGGGCCCTGAGGATTACGTGAACTGACCAATACATTGATTGTGGGCCCTGAGGATTACGTGAACTGACCAATACATTGATTGTGGGCCCTGAGGATTACGTGAACTGACCAATACATTGATTGTGGGCCCTGAGATTACGTGAACTGACCAATACATTGATTGTGGGCCCTGAGGATTACGTGAACTGACCAATACATTGATTGTGGGCCCTGAGGATTACGTGAACTGACCAATACATTGATTGTGGGCCCTGAGGATTACGTGAACTGACCAATACATTGATTGTGGGCCCTGAGGATTACGTGAACTGACCAATACATTGATTGTGGGCCCTGAGGATTACGTGAACTGACCAATACATTGATTGTGGGCCCTGAGATTACGTGAACTGACCAATACATTGATTGTGGGCCCTGAGGATTACGTGAACTGACCAATACATTGATTGTGGGCCCTGAGGATTACGTGAACTGACCAATACATTGATTGTGGGCCCTGAGGATTACGTGAACTGACCAATACATTGATTGTGGGCCCTGAGGATTACGTGAACTGACCAATACATTGATTGTGGGCCCTGAGGATTACGTGAACTGACCAATACATTGATTGTGGGCCCTGAGGATTACGTGAACTGACCAATACATTGATTGTGGGCCCTGAGGATTACGTGAACTGACCAATACATTGATTGTGGGCCCTGAGGATTACGTGAACTGACCAATACATTGATTGTGGGCCCTGAGGATTACGTGAACTGACCAATACATTGATTGTGGGCCCTGAGGATTACGTGAACTGACCAATACATTGATTGTGGGCCCTGAGATTACGTGAACTGACCAATACATTGATTGTGGGCCCTGAGGATTACGTGAACTGACCAATACATTGATTGTGGGCCCTGAGGATTACGTGAACTGACCAATACATTGATTGTGGGCCCTGAGGATTACGTGAACTGACCAATACATTGATTGTGGGCCCTGAGGATTACGTGAACTGACCAATACATTGATTGTGGGCCCTGAGGATTACGTGAACTGACCAATACATTGATTGTGGGCCCTGAGGATTACGTGAACTGACCAATACATTGATTGTGGGCCCTGAGGATTACGTGAACTGACCAATACATTGATTGTGGGCCCTGAGGATTACGTGAACTGACCAATACATTGATTGTGGGCCCTGAGGATTACGTGAACTGACCAATACATTGATTGTGGGCCCTGAGGATTACGTGAACTGACCAATACATTGATTGTGGGCCCTGAGGATTACGTGAACTGACCAATACATTGATTGTGGGCCCTGAGGATTACGTGAACTGACCAATACATTGATTGTGGGCCCTGAGGATTACGTGAACTGACCAATACATTGATTGTGGGCCCTGAGGATTACGTGAACTGACCAATACATTGATTGTGGGCCCTGAGGATTACGTGAACTGACCAATACATTGATTGTGGGCCCTGAGATTACGTGAACTGACCAATACATTGATTGTGGGCCCTGAGGATTACGTGAACTGACCAATACATTGATTGTGGGCCCTGAAGATTACGTGAACTGACCAATACATTGATTGTGGGCCCTGAGGATTACGTGAACTGACCAATACATTGATTGTGGGCCCTGAGGATTACGTGAACTGACCAATACATTGATTGTGGGCCCTGAGGATTACGTGAACTGACCAATACATTGATTGTGGGCCCTGAGGATTACGTGAACTGACCAATACATTGATTGTGGGCCCTGAGGATTACGTGAACTGACCAATACATTGATTGTGGGCCCTGAGGATTACGTGAACTGACCAATACATTGATTGTGGGCCCTGAGGATTACGTGAAATGACCAATACATTGATTGTGGGCCCTGAGGATTACGTGAAATGACCAATACATTGATTGTGGGCCCTGAGGATTACGTGAACTGACCAATACATTGATTGTGGGCCCTGAGGATTACGTGAAATGACCAATACATTGATTGTGGGCCCTGAGGATTACGTGAAACTGACCAATACATTGATTGTGGGCCCTGAGGATTACGTGAACTGACCAATACATTGATTGTGGGCCCTGAGGATTACGTGAAATGACCAATACATTGATTGTGGGCCCTGAGGATTACGTGAACTGACCAATACATTGATTGTGGGCCCTGAGGATTACGTGAACTGACCAATACATTGATTGTGGGCCCTGAGGATTACGTGAACTGACCAATACATTGATTGTGGGCCCTGAGGATTACGTGAAC